>OX596216.1:13221481-13279676 GCA_951394215.1 Glyphodes perspectalis
AATCAACACTTATCGACGTGGTCCTTCTGCCGCTCGACGTAGAGCTGCGAGTGCGTGACGGCGGCGTAGAGGCTGAAGAGCAGGTGCAAGCGCGCGCATGCGCGGCGGCAGCGCGGCGCCCGCGCACCGGCACGTCGAGCAGCGCGCACACCAGCGCCGCGAACTGCGACAGCGGCGCCGCCAGCCGCGCGCCCCGGCACGCCCGTCGCCTCCAGGGCCTCCTCCACGCCCGCCGGCCACTCCTCCATCAGCGAGTCGATGTCCGGCATCTTGCTGCCGACAAAACGCAGCTTACATCGAGATCACGAAAATTTGTGCGGCGCGTGCAGTGGCGTAGCGTAATTTTTCTGCCCGAGGTGGTGGGGAGAGGGTTAAAATACTCGGTTTTCCGCCGCCCCCCGAAAATTTCCATTCCAGAGTGGATTTGCTAATTATACCTTAAAATTCAACAGTTATTTCAAATTTGCCGCTCCCAGCAAGTGCCACCCGGAGCGGACGCCGTATTACTTTTTTTCCCAATAGTTCCATTAACATTATAGGCATAAAGCTATATCTAATTAGAGTCATTCCATGTATCTCTGAAAAATTAATTATATTTATTAAAGTCTACCTCGTATATGTGACCGTCGGCGCCGGCTTTGAGAGATGCAACTCACTGACGTCCTTTATCCACCTGTCAATGGCTTTTGAGTTCTTCTCCGCATTTTCGATCTTTTTCGTCAACTGAAAAGATACAGAAATAGTTTGATAGGTCACAATTCGAATCAACACTTTAATATGATTTCATGGAATAGAGAATGGTGCAATTTAGCGTAATTATTTTTGATCGCCCATTTTACTGATTAATATTAAACCTTACGTTCTGATTATCAATATCTAGATCGAAAATCAATAAAATTGCTAAAATTAAACCACAAACACACTAATGGACACGTCCTGCCACACGTACCGCCAGTAATGTCGGGTGAAGTGGTGCGACGTTACCGGACTTCACTCGACATGTCTGAGACCAAACGTCGCTACTTATGTCCAGACGCGCGATGTCGCCAGATATGTCAAGTGAAATCACCCGGCTTTGCTGGACATTTGTCCTCTAGTGTATCCGTGGCTTTACGCAATATTTTCCTCTGCGATTTAGTATTTGAAACCATTTTATTTGGTCCGCCGCACTGGACCGTACACAGTTCAACAAGCAGCTAACCACGGTTGACTTGGCGCTGTTGGTCTTGGAGATGGCCCTGAGCTGCAAGTGCAGCAGCGCCGAGTCGCTCTGCTCCGCCGCCGGCTCGTCCAGCACCGTCAGACCTGGAACACAGTGCATCAGAACCAACTTGAATGAGGGCTTTCTAAAAAATACGCATTACTTGATTAATGACGCTTAATGATGTGTGTCGGGATTCTTTTCGTTAAGATCAGTGGCTTATTTACACAATTGACGCTAGTAGATTATCTATCTCAGTTTGTCCAACTCACTTCTACAATATTTCTGATATCAAAATAATGTTACCCCCAAATTTACCACCCCTGAAATCTGCCACCACAGACCTTAGCCTACTCATCCTGTTGAAAAATCGACCAATGAGCACCTCTAAGCTAGGAGCATGTCGTCGTTTTAGCTAAATGCGGTAGCCTACTCCTTCAGACTGCGAGGGTGGTAGTATGTATGTTTAAATAATAAGTTGTGATCCCTTGTCGCGAAGGCAACAACACACTTGACCGCCACTAACCGAGATTGTCGATGTGCTCGAGCGCGTGGTCGGCGAGCGGCGCGGCGCGCACGTTGGCGGCGGGCGTGGTCACCTTCAGGAACGCGTCGATGTCGCCCACCGCCGGCACGTACTCCGGCACGAACGGCTGCAGCTTGAACTCGATGTCGATCTTCTGCGGGGTGTATCTGCAATCACAATGTATTATTAGCTATGCATTAGCCTTCTTCCTTGCGTTATTCTCTTATACTCATATATACGATCTCGCCCACAATACCCAAAGGGACGCGGGTTGTTCAATGAGGTTAAACCTCCCTCTTCTACTGCAGAGCGTAAAAGTACACATTTAAAGAATTTTATATAACTTAAGTTAAAAATGAATTCGGCGAGATAAAAAATTGTGAGAAATAGTGACAAGTAGCTAGTTCGTCACGTAAACAATCACAAAATCAATGCCCAATACACTATTAGTCGCCTTCTACCTACAATATGCTAGCTGCTAGTGGTAGCGTTATATCCTGTTTAATCAAGCCCTGCATGAACCATACGAGTCTGCATATCTGCATAGCCACATTAAACAACCGTTGGAACTTTGTAGCCATTTTAGACAAATTGGATTATAATGGCTATTTGAATGACCCATAAATATTTGAATGAGCAGCTTTACTCACGACATTTCCCCTCATCGAGCCGAGCGATTGTTATACTTAACATACATAGATTTCAAAACTTCAGTACGAAGCCGGGTTTGAACCGATGCCACTCACATGCAAGTCGGATGTCCTTATCATTGAACACCAACGCTCTCATTTTATCGCAATTATATCAACGTTTTATATAAAGTACCAAAGTGGGCAAGATGTTAGTCGGATACAGGAGGATGAACATTTAAACACCATTAAGTATAATTTTTTTAATGCAGCATTTCATCAAGTCTACTATCTGGTTGGGATCTTTAGAGTTAAGTACTGAGTAAGACAAAGTGTGAAAGCGAGATAGTAGCAAATGGTAGCTGGTTAAATATTTATTTATCTAGTACAGAACTAGCATATCAGACTATTTATTGCGCCATGTGATCAGTTTGGAAACTTTAAGCCAAATTTTCTTTATAATACTATTGCTATTCATGTTTTAACAAATTTGTTTCTCAATAAACAAAAATAAAAGCTTGCTTCTTAACATTTGTTGTTTTACGAACGAGTCCGTTTGGACATAATATGGCGAGTTTGGTAATTACATTGAAGCGGTTCATATGACTTTCGTAGCCCTTATATTTTTACCAGTAAATTTGGACAATGGTTACACATCCATATTTATTTGGATTTACAGGCTTCCACATGACTTTTTCGCTCAACCACCCTGTAAGTAGTATAAATATATGTACTCTGATTTAAACACCCAACAAGTACCTACGCGCCGGGGTTTGAACTAAAATCGCTTGCATTTGAGCCGTGGTGTACCCATACCATTGCGCTACCGAATAAAAAAATTCTCAATGTACAATGTTACACTAAATTTACTTGTGGGTCGTTGCTCCCACATTGCTATTCTCATATGCTTTATTACCTACGTCAAGTTTAACTGCACGCCTCGGAACAGGTGATCAAAATTAGTTAGTCGTCACTGATCTGTAATACCTAGTATTTATAACTCAATTAGCGCAAGGCTACCACGTGGGCGCGGTGACCGGAGCACAGCTGTGACAACTTTGTATTGAATTTAGGACTACGGGTACCTACAATATTTTTGAGTCATGGGACATGGGACATTGGTGATTGGTCTAGGACTCAGAAAGAATGTATAAAATGTGTTCCTTAACTAGTATCACAGAGTAATAATATATTACGTACAACAGAGTGTTACTGCCCATACTTGAAAAGTTACTGCTATAACTCGCTCAAGAACAGCGACAGTGGTGAGTAATTGGAACTACAGCAAAGTTTAGTCTGTTTGTCAGGAATAATACAAGATGGCGCTACAAGCACAGGTTAGTTGTTTCTTAGTAATAATACGCCATCTGTGTAAAATTCATGGTTTTAAAACAAAGATTATTTTGGTTTGCTTCTGTAGAAAATATTTTATATTCATGTTTTTCACCTAAATTTAATAAATTATCTAAGAAATGACGTAAATAACTTATTTTATGAAAAAAACATTTTTTAAAAGTGAAATAATAACGTTTTTATTCGGTTTTATCTCTCAATCAGTCTAAATGATGCCTGTAACGACATCTGTCTGTGTCAAGTCTATACGAAATCTAAAATGTATGTGACAGACCAGACATGCTAGCATGTCGTAAATTGGGTTTGCGATAATGTGTGCGACGAGCTAGCCACTTATGACTACTCATCATGTCTCGCCAGAATACCTGCGTTTTTGTGGTATTAGTCTGACGCGGCAGCAGCATAATGCTGAGGCAGGGAGCCAATTGGCGACAATCTGTAGCTTTTTGTAGCATTAATTTTACCGGTCCTGCACTGTATCCAGAGGCATCTCGCCCACTTTCCCGCCGATAGCCACCGTCACCGACCATCACGGCAAATAGACCAATAAAACGTGAAACCGCGACCCACTTACGTCACGGACCAGTCAAATCCTGTATACAAGCTGCATTAATAATTTGCTATGTTTAACTAGCATTGAAGTAACCATTGCGTGCTTTGATTATTATATTTATATTTATACTTATTATAAGTATTTATTATATTTCTAGTCACAGATTGCATGACTGAACTAATTAATCTTCTATTTATAAACTTGAATGTGCAAACAAAAAAAAAGAATGTGCCAACTGTGGTTCTTGCCTAGCATGTCGTAAAAGGCGACTAATAGTATATCGGGGTTTGGGTGTGTGATTGTGTAGGCGACAGGTTAGTCGCTTGTCACTGCTTTTTCAAAATATTCCATCTAACCCAGCTGGGCTTTATTTTCGGCTGAATGTGGTTGAAGGGGCATGCTGCCCCTTTGACTCTGCCTACCCCTTCGGGGATTATGGGTGTGATGTTATGAATGTATGTATAAACTTGACATTTATATTAAGCAATTCTAGACATTATAATGAGGCGAAGGAAGAGGAACGAAAATAAACATTATTTTTTAGCCACTAATGATGTATAATAAAACAGACTAGCTCGATGGCGCATTTTTAGTAATAAACCTGTCTGTCCGATACGCCAAGAGCTGTGGGTTCGATTCACACTTAAGACAAACATTTATAAATTGAATACTGTTGTGTCTTGGTGTTAATGTCTTATATTTAAGAATAAACATAATTATGCTGCCGCTTTTGATTCTGATATCCGTAACACAAGTGCTTAAACTACTTATCTCAGAATAATCTGAATGTAGGTATATAATGATACTAAACGTTCTTCCCTCAAACACAATAGATAGTGAGTTATTAATAGTGAGTTCTTCAATAAGGAAAGTCTATAGTAACAACATGAAACCCAGTCATAATCCGCGTTACACTACGATTTTATCGTCTAACAATTCGTGCAGAAAGATGTAACACGAAATATCAAATGCAGCCGGTACTACGGACAGGCCGCGGACGGCAAACGCGAAACTGCACGCTTCCAATTATGCAGCTGAACGCGTCTAATAGCTTTCGGAAGTATAAAACAAATTATGCTCATCAATCACAACGTCCATCATCTGTTCCGTTTGTCACGTCGATGGAAACTTACATAACATAAATACAGTACTTAGTCTAGTTTTCGGAATGTACGAAAAAAAAAAAAAAAATCTAAAAAAATTAAAATAATAAATCTTACGGTATTGGGTTCGCGATAATGTGTCACTTGTTACTACTTTTTTTGATGACTGGCCCGTTAATCGAGTGGTCAGGGGGGCCACGAAACCAAGGGTCGCGGGTTCGAATCCCGCTAGGGGCAGATGTTTCGTGTGATGAACATGAATATTTGTACTCGAGTCATGGATGTTTATAAACGTATTTAAGTATGTCTATCCGTTCGCCTAGTATCCATAGTACAAGCTTATAAGCTTAGTTTGGAACTAGGGAATTGGTGTGTCAGTCTGAAGAAATTAATTTATTTAGAATTTAAATTTGAATTTAATTTATTTTACAATTTTTCTTCTAACCCAAAACAATTGATTTTTTGGCTGAATGTGGTTCATTGAGCTTATCGCCCCTTGGACTCCGCCTATCCTACCCTTTCAGGAGTTGCAGACGTGATAGTATGTATGTACTATAGTTTATACTGTAGTCATCGAATCGCATCGCACATAACTTGGGGAGTTTAGTAAGCAATAATTCCTACACATGTCGACGATTTGTCACTGACAAAATGTCAACTCATCTTGAACCAAACTATCAACCAACCAATTATCGACCAATTACTGTAAACTCCTTCATTTTATTGAACCAATCAGCACTAAGCGACAGCACCGTCGTATTGGCAAAATTATTCTCCAAATAAACTTACGCATTAAACTTTATCGTAAACATTTAACATATATCTAACTGTTTATTATTACGAATAAAATAAACCTTTTATTGATTCTGTGCTCAAAGCTAATACTACCTGGATATACTATATTAATACTACCTAATAATACCTGCACAAATGAATAAATGCGATTACTCAAACTAGATAACCTTAAATGAATCATTACATCAGCATGCACGAGCAAATCATTACTTCCTTACTAATATTACAAATAACCAAGTGCCTCTGTCTGTCTGTCAACCAATGATATTTTAACACCTAAACCACTGTTATAAAATTCGGCAGCAAAAAGTTTAAACACTAAGAAAGGACACGGGCTAATTTTATCCCAGTTTAACTGATAGATTTTGCTGCGATGGTCTCTCCAAGGGCTCGCCCTGGACGCCAGCTGGGCGGCGCGGGCGGCGGCACGCGCGTCTTGATCAAATTCATAGATTTGTGTGAAGCTGTTCTCGAAGACAGCGTTGCGGGCGGCGGAGCACGAGCGTCGAGCTGTATGCGTACCGCCCGCACCGCCCGCTGGCGTCCAGGACGCGGCCTTATAGACCGAATCGGGCGGGCGGAGACGTGGACACAAGCTAATTTATATAAGTCCTCATACAATTACGCCCACGAGACAATCCCGAGCGCGAGACAAGTGTCAGCCCGCGACGATCCGTAATCTGATCTACTAGCCACAAAACAACACCGCTGGCCCTGACGGGGCTCCGGTAACCATTACGACATTAATATTACGTTAATTTTTGACTATCTCATTGATATCTCTTTTCAGTTTGTCTGTTACGTCTTTAAGCCAGAACTACTAAACGGGTTGCGATGGAATTTAGCACGTCTAAAGTTTTAAAACTGAGAAAGGACACAGGTCGCTTTTTATCCTGACAAACTGGTAGATATTGGATAAATTTATCAGTGACAAATCGAATCTGCTGGAATTGAATTACAGTATGGTGAACAGGTGTAGTTTTTAAGCGAAAAAAAAACTAAATCTAACTTCACCAATTCCTCAGCGGGGTAGGAGATAAGGTCTTTAATTGAACATTTACTAAAAGATACCCAGCGATGTCGGCGCCTTACCTCGAGCTCAACTCTAACTGGCGGCCCTGCGAAATTGGTGCGCTCACTCACTTCATGATATACTGGAATATGTTCTCCATATCGGGCGGCACCTTCAGGTCCTGGAACTGCTTGGGGTCGTAGGCGCCCTCCGCCGGGATCACGACGCCGGCGCCGCCGCGCTTGCGCCCGCTGCCCGTTGGTAACTCCGCCTTCTCGCCTTCCACGTCACCGCTGTCTGACTCTGGAGACGAGTGGGCAGCTTCATTAAAAACAATGGTCCTCTTTAAGTTATAAGGCGAATCAACATACTCCTACCATGTGTCCTTTACACATGCTCTATTCTGAGAACCGGTGGAAGTATTCATTGATAAGTTAAAAAAAATAGGCCTGGCGAGCGAAAGAGTTTGTGTGCCGTGAGATCTTCCTAGGGTTATTTCCCGTTCCTAATCGGAATCGCTTAGACAATTGTATGTAATGGTAAAAGATCAATAGCAAGATCTATTCAAAAACAGAAAAGGGTAAATGTAGATTTTGATATTTTGACGCTAACAAAATGTGTAAGATTGCACATCTTAACTGTCGATTTATAAATATGCATCATGTTGTTCGTCACATTCAAATTACGAGTACTGTGAACGGTTCTCCTAGATCTATCAATCAAGTGCCGATGTAAAAGTTCGTTTCCCAAATTGATTCGACCGAATCTGAACCCGGAACTATTCACAGCTCTGGCAAACACTCAAACCAATGCGCCAATTAGGTTATTATCACACCAGACGTCATTAACAGAATGAAATACTACATTAGATGTAGGTAGGTATATCTATGTAGGTTAGTACTCATGTATCATTAGACTGTTCAAGTGTTCACCACCCATCATATACCTTTATAATGATGTGATGACAGTGCGCAGGATATTAGTTATGAAGGGGGGAAGGTTTAACAAGGTGTATATGTAATAAATAAAATAACTATACAATTAGGATACATGGAGCACCCCTTAATTTCCCACTGAATGCATCGCTGTTTACCAAAAATAATAAGCAGATGTCCGGTATCTCACTCTATGGAGTATGGTGGGAATTTCCTGTCCATAGTAGAACCTAACTCCATAGCCCCGGTTTTTAGTTTCCCTTTTTCGCCATAGTCCTGCATCAGCCGGATGTCGCCTTTGAGTGTATGTTTTATACTGCAACTAAGGGCAACACCCGGCCGGTGTTCCATCACACATTTAGATCAAACTCTCAAAGGCCTCTACATGGACCCATGTCCCTATGCAAGCCTTAAAGGCCCATGCTTGTCCCGTGATTGTGCCGAGAGACATAATAATAATAATGTTTATTTTTTCTCATCACAAACAATGTTACTAATGTTACGAACATTATCTTCATACGTGCTTTCTAAAGTCTATATACCTATACATAAAGAAAGATAATTTTATTTCATGTCTGTGATAGCAAATAATAGGTACCTAATTCCTAACCATTGATTTCCCATTCAGTAACATTGCCAAAAAACAATTTTAATATCGTAGTGGCTCGTGCAGTTTCAATACTAAAACCGAGCATTGCTTGCGTGCCAATTCGCCATCTAGACTCGCATAGGGCATCGTTATGTTTCGAGACTAAAGCACATAAAAAGAAAGAAAAAATAATTCTAAGATCTAAACCCAAATATGTAAAAATCTCTTGTTTGTGATCGAACTCCTCTGAAAAAGCTCGACCGATTTTAATGTTTTTTTTGTGTATTTGGTAGGTATTAGAAAAGGTCGTAAAGTATTTTTCTCCCTCCTCATTTTTTTATCCAGGCACATTTGAAACAAATGCGGTGCAACGCAGGCTATTTTCTGGTTCATCTAACTTGCTGTAATAAAAGAAAACAAATAGAAAGACAGTCTCCTTCATCATCAAACACTTAATTGGACTCGTAAAGAATGCAATAGCAACATAATAGACCAGACACACAAAAACCAACTATAGCCCAGTACTCCTAGTTCCGCAAACAAAAAGAATGATACGGTCACTGTCGCTCTATTCAATTACAATGTGTATGACTTTCATACACGCCGACACACGTGAGCCAGTGATGCCAACTGCTCGAAATGTTTTTCCCCAAGCCTATTTTTAAATCACCTAAAATTAAACATAAATACCCTTCCGTTCAAAACAGGGTTGTGCCCTGTATAATTTCTTTTCTGATACAACTAAAAAATAAGCTCGCTCCAGCATTTTGAAAACTACATATTTGATTTAACATAAGTTACACTTGAAAATTCAAAGTTAAGAAATGTACTTCTTCCCAAAAAAATGCACCCCCGTAATATTCCTTTTTAGTATTTTACATACATCACGCTCTCAATCGCCGAAGGGATACATAGAGACAAAAAAGCAGGAAGTTTATTTAACCACTGAAAAACGAATACTAGATTGGAATAGGTGAAAAAATGTGAAAGAATACTAGACAAGTGGCTAGCTCGTCGTGTAAGTACACGATTTTACCATTTCTCCCCATAATTAGGGAGGAATATCCGCAAGTAGGTATAACAGGACGCACACGCTGCGGCTACGAGTGCAGTGCGGCCTTGTCTCAAAACCACAATATTATAACATGCTAACAATAATATTAAACGTTTACAACAGCGCATTATGATGCCGCCCCAGTTTTCCTTTTGTTTATACCGCAGTTTAGGCATCTCCGCATGGTTTTGAACGGTTCAAATTAAAATAACCAATATAAACATCTCTAAAGAATCGGCCTGTTCCAGACAATTTACATAACAGCCAATATAAATCAACTTTACTGTTATTTGGATGTTGGATAACATCAAGGAGAAAGAATTTCAAAATACACGGCATCCACATTCAGTATTTTGTTTTGAACAAGCTAAGTATTGAAAACATGTATGTAAATCATTTAGTGAAGTATTATAGAAATTTAAATAAATTGCAATGAATAAATCTAAATACTGTTAAGTATGTATTTGCAAGAAAAATATATGAATTTGCATCATAAGCCCGGTGCAATGCGTCGTGGACTCGATGAAGCGACTAGCTCTGCATAATATTTAGGTCAAGTCAGGTAAACTGTACCTACGAGCGAAAGTCTAGCCACGAAAGACTACTTAATTAACAAAAGGCAAGATTAATGGAACCTACCCAAGTAGATCCCTACAATTACATTATTTATACATACATACATACATAACATCACGCCCATAGTCCCCGAAGGGGTAGGCAGAGTCAAAAGGGCAACATGCCCCTTCAACCACATTCAGCCAAAAATAAAGCCGGGCTGGGTTAGATGGAAATTTGTAAAAAAGCAGTGACAAGCGGCTAACCTGTCGCCTACATAATCACACACCCAAAACCCGATATACCATTAGTCGCCTTTTACGACATGCTAGGCAAGAACCACGGTTGGCATATTATTTTTAAGTTCCAGACCAACATGGAACAGTGGGCTGGGTTGGATGGCAACATTATTAAACATTATTTATGAGGAACATAAAACATAGATAGTCAATTTCGCCAAGGTTGTATTTCGATCAGACACACCTTTAGCACCTAATTTTAAAGTACTAAGGTAGCCCAAGTAACACACAAGCATGATAACAGTACTAATGCGACTCATAACACAGTTAATAGTTACGTAACATTTGTGTTACAGTTAAGGAAATAGCTAAATTCTGACTAACGTTGTATTACGGCTATTATAATTTTTTAAGCTTAGTAAAATTTGTATAATTTCGGCTTCTTTCTTAAGGCTTAGTAATAACTTTTATTCTCAATATTACACAAACGTTTCTAAGCTTACAGAGTTTCACATAGCTTTAATTTGCATAACAGTAAGCTAAAAGATAACAAGCTGAATAAACGTAATGTACAATACTATTATACAAACATTATTAAGCTTATTGCTGTTAAAAATGCTATATTCTGTATAAAGTACCCTCAGCAACTAGATGCTGAATAATAGTGTTAAAATTCGGTTTTAAAATGCTTGTATCTGAATAACAGCTTTAATATTATTTTGAAATCTTATAAGGTTCTTTATTTTGCGAATTATTCAGCTGCTGATAAAAAGTATTTTCTGGGTTCTAATTAAGCTTATATTGGTATAAAAGAAATGTAGACATAGTTTATAACTCTATTACACATAATTCTATTCTTATACCGAAACTAGCAGTTTTAAAGTTAGTTAAACAGTATTTACACAGAAGAATGCTGAATATTGCTTTATTTGTAGATATTTATTAAACGTTAGTTGTTGTAAGTTGGGCGTAGGCAGCATAGTGTTTAGTAAACTAGCTGTGGAAGAAAGCGGTCAAGCTAACCTTAACAGTCAAGTGCGATCGTACATAGAAGAGTGTTCCGTACCCGCAATTTCATATACAGACTGTGTGGGTGACGATGTTTACACATCTAGTGGAGATGAATCAGATGAGAATATTAACGAATTCAAAAATACGCGCGGTCCGAATCATTTTATTCTAGCGTTTTGTATTTGTAGTACATTCAATGCGGTAGTATAAATCTACCTTTTGTTGTGTCCGAGGTTTTGAATTTGTATAGTATATTCAAATTATGTGTCATTATGATATTATTAATACGTATCTTTAAATAAAAAAACTATTGTATACCTATCTATATTGTAATCTAAATGTCGAAAACGGCTCCAAGAATTTTCATAAAATTTAGTATGTAGGGGGTTTCGGGGGCAATTAATCTATCTAGCTAGGTTTAATTTTGTTTTAGGTTTCCGTTTATCTATACTTATAATAAATCTGTAGAGAGGTCAATTCTGTACATGAAATATATTTTCAAAATAACTATCAGGGGGTGATTAGTGATCGATACTGATGCCAAAAATGCAATCAGTAAAATTTTTGTCTGTCTGTCTGTCTGTCTGTATGTCTGTATGTTCTTTTTAGAAACAAAGACTACTCGACGAATTTTAACGAAACTTGGTACAATTATTCTTCATACTCCTGGGCAGATAGTATACTTTTCATCACGCTACAATCAATAGGAGCAGAGTAGTGACGGGAAATGTTAGGAAAACGGGAGAAGTTACTCCATTTTCAAGCTTCCGTCGCGTGTGCAGCCTTGATGGTTAAAGTTACATAGAAATCAAGTATGACGGAAATAGTCTATATAATATTAACCATAAACGCGGGTGACACCGCTGGCACAGCTAGTGTAGGTATAATATCCGTTTGTTTTCAGACAATGAAAAACTGCTACATTATCATTAGAATAGATGGGGAACCAAAAGAGACCTCGTTTCTTTTCCCTTTTTAGCATTTTAATAAGGTATGCAGTACATACGAGTAGTTAACTCAAACTAGACATAGGTACGTAAGTTGAAAAAAAAAAAACATGATTACCACAGCTTTTTTTCTAAATAAAACAAAATAAAAAAAATATTTTACATCCTTTTTACGTTAGATTGGTATACCTAAATAGCTTTAATTCATTTGCTTAATTATTTTTTTTTTATTTAAGTGAAATGATTGCATTATATAATAGTTAAATAATAAAGTTCGATCGATCACCTAATCATTTTTCCACGAAATTCTAGTTTTTGATTGTTCTGTTTTGAACCCTAATAAGCTGTTTAATAAAACATGTGAACAAATACTCAACTGTTATTCAGAAATTATTCCGCCATACCGCGCTTTGCCAAATAAAGGCTTAATATGTGACGAGTCAAAACTATTATTCAGCAGCAGCTCGGTAAAACAGCTCCGTGAGCAGCTAATAATCAGATTTATAGGAATCGCCATTATAACCTCAAAAAAAAATGTTTTTGGAATTGTTTTTGCTATCAAATGCTGTGTTTTATTAATTCAGATACAAATTCGAGTATTATACATAAACTAATTATTACTTTTAAAACACTAAAATAAGGAATTACGCTAAAAGTTTTTTTTTGCCTCATTTCTGTCTTGTACATTTACTTATTTCTATCATTAAACTTCGATATTGAAGCGGCGCGTAAAACCAATAGTTACAGGACATACGTTATTGACGACAAAATTACTTGCGCAATATTATTTCACTTGTATAATAGCTAAAACTCGTATTTTTAAAAATTACTTAACAATTCCAAGTATTCATTCCGTCAACATTAATATCTTAATAAATATTAATGATATCCACAATTTCTTGAAGGAAACACACATTTTGTTTGAAATAGTGTGGTACAAATGTGCTTATAGCTGAGTAGTTTTTGAATATCACAGCCACAAATATTTATCTGAATAAACATGATAAAACATCTGTGTATAAGTAACGACTGCCGTTTTTCAGACGTTATTAAGCTATGTGGACAATTACATTGCTACTACTCAGATTTTATATTGCTATTATTCAAGTTAAAGCATTTAAAAGTGTGCCCAATTTGCTTGAATAAGAGCTGAGTACACGTTTACTCAGACATTAATCAACAGCTTTTTAAGCTTATCGCTCCCGGGTTTGCTGTTACTAAGACCTTATACTGCTATCTGTGTTACTTGGGAGGTATACCTACTAGTCAAATGTACGATTCGTCATCTACAACTAAATGGCCGGAATTTGGAAAAGGGTTTTAGATTAATTACCCGTTCGCATTAGATAATTAAATCTAACTCATTAACTTCCTCAATTAGTGCAGTTATCTTTTAACAAACACTGTTTGATTTTACTTAAAATGTGTATTAAGTGTGTTAGCACAAGTGATTACCGTTCAGTTATTGGTTATTGCAATATATTTTATCTAATGACGTGAACTGATTGATGAAACTTTATGAAAACTAAGTTCTTGTAAAGGCTTATGGTGTGTAAGGATCATGCCATGTGGCGTTCGGTTCTCTCTGCCTACCCCGCTAGGGAAGTGGCGTGAAGTTTAGTTAGTTAGTGATTTAGGCACAGGTGATTAGTAACTCTTCTCTTACCAGAATTTGAAGAATCTGTAACTTTAGACACTGCCTTAGGTCTTCCGCTGATTTCCAAAGAAGGCTGCTTCTGTACCTCTGGAGGCTTCTCAGGTGGTCCAGGATTTCTGTCTGGGGCCTAAAAGTGTAGAATTAATAACTTTTGACATAACTTCATGTTAGCGTAATTTTAGCATACCAATATGATACGATTTTGTCAGTTTTTCCTGGATATTGTGGGTCCATGATAAGCAGACCCGGACGAAGCACGGGACATAACGCTAGGAACCATCCTCATTATAAACAGATGATTTGACAGTTTTGTTTTAAAATTCTTAATAAAGCTTGGTATAAATTTCGATAGAGCAAAACAGAAGCCTAGCCTAGCTGTCTATTCAAGATTTTTTATACCATTAGCACATCAATTTACTACCTGCATCCTTGTGCTATGGATACTTGACAAATTATAGACAGAAATTTATTCATAAGCATCAATACCTAACTACCTATAACTACAGTAACTACAAACGAACCGTGTTCTATAACGCACGAACATATTCCCCTAGATTTTGCCGAGCCAGTCTTTTGTGCCGTGGAGTCGAACCACTAGACCGAGCTGCCCGTCAGTCAATAGAAATATGAAAAGATCAAGACAGACAGGCTATAATGAAGACAATGACGAACTATTAGAGGCGTATAACTGTCGGCGTCGCCGCATACGCAATGAGCATTCCGCTCGGTTATGTTATGTATCATTGCACAAATTGCATTTCTTTACGAGATGTTTATATTGGCGTTATTCTCTATTTCTGACCCAAGGCAGCCAGTGGCAGGCCAGTGAAAGCCAGATAATACTTATTTATCGGTATGGATTACAATTACAACCACTAAGTATTTATTACGCGGTTTTCAATCGAGACCTAGAATGCGTACCTAGCCAAGTCTTTATTTATTAGATCTATTTTGTTGTTAAAGTTGTTAAGATGTTTATGTGATATCTATTATCTACACATTACCTTTATATCCCGCCTCCCGGAAACATAATTTTTCCAGGACATGAAACAAGATGAGTTTTTTATCCCGGAAAAATAATGTTTCTATGTCAAAAACCATTCACGAATGAATGTCACGAAGTTTATCTACGAATCTAAACATACATATGTATGCAGAATGATTCACTCAGGTTATTTAAATATTAGCTTTAAGTCTCAGATAAAGTAGGTATCATATTTAATAAAACTTTTTTCCGGTGGGGCATTTCCCGCGTGTACCTAATGTAATATGTCATACATACATACACGCCCACGATCACGCCCGCAATCCGCAACGCCATTAAACATTAAACTTAACAACTTTTGTAGGAAATACAACACGGGTGTTTTTTAAAATACCGACCGTTTATGGAACTGGTATCTATCCATATCCATTATTGGTCGCTAGAGCAAGATATCGGTACCATCGATAGATACCATGACTATAACCTTTGTGAAGGTCTTAGGTGAAGGTCAACAGTTTTTACGCATCGTACATACATTATTACCTATAGTCAGTCTTCCGAAGGGTGGCCATTCCTACAAATATGATATTTTTAGAGCACATATGTGTTTTACAGATTGAAACCTTATATTTACCTCATCTTCTCCAGAAATGTTGTCCAAGAACTTCTCAGGCTCATCCGAGTCACTGTCGCTGTCTGAATCGAAGTCGTGCCTCGCCGTGTGCCTCACGGGAGGATTGAACTTGGACATGGCTGCTCTCACCACCTGCTCCTCGTCAGAATTAGAAGGACTCTCGATCTCTCTCGCGTTCAACACCGTCACGGTCTCGTCGTACATGCCTCGAGCATACCTCGTTGCACAAAATTCAGTTTTTTCACTACTAGTACTGACAGAATGCGTGACAGTCAAAGTTTGGCAATGTTTGTCCCTGGTTGCCATGGTGACGGGAGCGCAGCGCCGCGCCGGCCGCCTCGGCTGCACCTCTCGAGAGAATAGCCACCGTGAGGGTATGGTGCCCCATTCAGCCGCGAGGTCGTTCACCCCCCAGGAAATCGTTTTTTTGCTTGCATTAAAACATGGTACCGAGTGGCACAACCCTGGGACAAACTTCAGCTTGTTTATGTCCATAATTAGAGATATACAAAGCTAATCGTCGATCGGTCAGACGATTCTATGGGTTTATTTATAGAAAGAAACAAAAGAAAGCAAACGCCCCGAACAGAACTACCGAGTCTAAACAATAATAAACATTCTTCGAATATTTTACGATTACATACGTCGTGCATGCGCGCATATAATTTTGGTTTGTGGAGAAATAACCAACACTCAATAATACGAAAAACGTCAACTTTATTAACTAAAATATTATTATGTATGTCTATATGTTACAAAAATAGTTGATTCAACAACCCGTGCGCTATAACGTGTGCTTTGAAATGTACTTTATAACCAACAATGTAATACAGCTCTGGAAACATGCAATAAAAGATATTTTTCGGTAGCTGGTGTACAAAGTATCAAAGCATTACATGTACAAATTAGATGGGCATATGGAGATCTTTAAATGAGGACATAATGAGATACATTGTAATCCGAGATAAGTTGTCACAATTATTTAAACAAAGATAAAATCTAAACTACACATGAAACTGCGAGAGTATTGAAATCTACTCAATATAAATATATCATGCGAAAATTTTAAACATTTCAATGAAACCAGCATTTTGGGCGTGGTACGTTCAAGACCATAATATTCCTAAAATACACTCTTAAACATTATAAAATATATACGGCGGACAATGCTAAATTTTATAATATTATCTACAAAAATATTCTTCAATATATTCGATACATGATCCCAAAAATATTTAAGTGTAAAGTTATTTGCGACAAAATAAATATTTTATGTGAACTATGCATACATCTTTATACAACTGGTAAACATGCAAATATACAATTTATTCACAACAGGGATAATTTAATTTGTAGTTCGTTACATTAGGAAACAACGGGCACAAACGCTGAATTTGCACATTTAAATTATGTCCAGCATAATGAGAAATGTACTAAAATAGAAAACTACTATACGAAATTTTAAGTGACATTGATACCGACTAATACACAACACGAAAAACGTGCAAAACATTTCGATGATATTTAACTTTTTATCACAATTTGCAGTCTTCAATTACAACAGGAATTACCATAGATAGGCACTATCGTGATTTGGCACATGGGTCTTAGGGACTCACTGAGACTTAATGCATTTATCATCAGATAAGCACACAAGCAGTGAGTCCAGAAATATCAGTCTAGATCACAGACACTATAAAACAAAGCAAATGTTTAGATATGTCTAAAATTAGTTCAGCCGACTTTGTTTATGAGCTCATCGCATATCGCGGTCAGCTCCTCGTTGGCTTTAGTTTTCTGCGCCAGAGTTTCCTCCAAGGAAGTAATGTGTAGCTCCTTTCTTTTGATCATCGCGTTCATCTTCAAAACTTCGGACTCGTGCGCGCGATTCATCTTTTCTAATTCTTGGTTAGCATGATTCAGTTTAGATGTCGCATGCTGTTTTAAAAGTTCGTAGTTAGACTGCATTTTGGAAAGATTTTCTTCGAATTCTTTTATCGATTTCTTGTAAGAATCTTCGTTGGCTTTACACGTGAGGATAATTTGTTTACTCTTTTCGTATTTGCTGTGTAAATCGCTGAACGACACTTCCATACTGGCTAAGTGAGCAGTTTGCTCATCTCTTTCTTTTATTAACCTTATTCTCTCTTCGTTGTGTCGTTTCTTGTCTTGCTCGGTCTCGGCTATAAGACTCGCAATCGTTCTCTCATATTCCTCAACGACTGCCGCCATGCTTTTATTGATTTTTGTCTTTTCAGATAGCTTTTCATTCAATTCATTCACTTTTCTCAATCTCTGTTCACTTTCAGTTTCCAGGGTTCTCATTTGAGACTCTAGAGACAACAATCTGTCTTTCAATTCTTTAGTTTCAGTTCTTAAATTGTAAACATTAATTTCCTTTTCAGCGAGCAGTTCTCTGAGTTGCGTCAAAGCCTGGTCGGCTTCGCTCTGTTCTCTGCTGACGGTAACTGTCGTATCATGGCCCAATAAGGAGTTGTTGGCACTTAACGATAGGAGTCTATCAATAACAGCAATGGCGGGAGATGTAAATGTGATAGAGCGTCTGTTCGAGCTTACAGGCGTAGTAGTTTTGTTCCTTGGTGTGACAATTGAGTTGACGGCTGGAGTTACGACCATCATCGGTTTTGACACAGTTATGTTGAGATCTTCGGGGCTTTCATCGACTGCGATATTAGGTCCTAATTCGTGTGTGACGTTTAAGTTTGAAGGGCCGGCCATAGCAAAAGTAGAATCCATCTGAGCTTGCGGTGCCATCTTCTTAGGAGTGCTTTGCCTCTTTTGAACCTTATTTAAGGCGGCCAACATTCCGTCTGTGGAAACTCTTTTAGCGAATAAGGGGTCGAACTTAAGGAACAAACTCTCTTTACCGCTGTCAGAAACGACGTTACTCTTGTTTTGGTTTAATAAGAATTCGAATGCTTCTGCGTCGATAAACATTTCGCCAGGATCCAGGTTTTCATCATTATTTGGAGGAGGTAATTCTGAAAACTGCATCATATCGACGTCTTCGCCGTCAAAGTCTGACATTTTATCATTATCCTCTACTTCCAGGAAGGGGCCTTCTTCAGTATCTTCATCTTCTGTATTAACTTCACGTACAGTGACGTCTTTCTCGTCTGTTGCTTTAGACGAACATGTTGTATTGCTGACATCTGCACTTTCTTTATCATCAATTGTTTCAGATACCTTATTTTTCAGCTCCTCAAAATCGTCAGTTTTCGCTTTAGTTCCTTCTACTGTTGTGAAATCAGCAGCTTGATTTGTAACATCTTCTACAACACCAGGAGGTGGAGACTGACGCATTTTTGACTTAGTAACAAAGGGATTAAAGTTCATATCATCGATTTCAGGGATATTAAAAACATTTCTGTTTAAAGAAACTTCGCCAGAAGATGTGCCAGCCGAATAGTAAGCAGATTGTTCTGAAGATGATGAAGTTTTAGCTTCAGTCAAGACAGTATTTAGAGATTCCACTGAGGCCTTGCTTTCTACAATAACATCAGTTGTGTCAACGTCACGGTCATCAAGTGATGTTTGTTCCTTAGGAACTTCACTCGTAGAGTTTTCAGATGTCATCGAAGTATTGGTTGGAGCTTCAATATCTATTGTATTCTGTGATGCAATATTCTGCGCGGATATTTCCGGACTTTCCGTGTTATTCCCAGTTTGAGCAAGTTCTTTTTCTTGGATAGCAATTTTGACGTCAGATTTTGGTTCTATATCTTTTGTTAGCTCTTGTTTAGAGTCAAGAGATTTTGTGGATTTCACCGAACCCGAAAAGGTGGAATTTAGTTTCTTTTTAGGCATAACGGGCCTCTTCCTCTCAGGCTGAGACTTCCTTCTGTTTTTATTTATATCCCGTTTAGGCGCTTCTGACATTTCTTCAAACGTAGTGGTAACAATTTCTTTAGGAGATGTATCAGGTGTGGGCGACATCCTTATCTTAGTTTTCGTAGCAAATGGATCGTCGATTTCATCAAAATTGAAATTGTAACCTTTCGATACGATTTTGGGGGACGCTGGTGGAGTCAAAACTACTCTTGATTTCGTCGCAAATGGATTCTGACCTTCTTCAAACTTCGCAGCCTCATTAGAAATGGGATCAATCTGGCCAGCAATTGACTCAAAAGGACTATTATTTTCTGACACTACTATTTCTTCAACTGGGTTATCTACTTCTTTTTCATTATTGATATTTGACACTTCATTATTAATATCATCAATGGTTGGTTTGTGAGTTTCAATAGGTAAATCATTATTTAAATTGGTGCACTCTGATGCGGCGGCCGTAATGTCTTTAAGTGGTAAAATTTGATCAGCACTGGAAGCTACCTGATCTAAAGGAAGTTCATCGATAGTTTTATCACTTATTGCTGCAATTGCCACATCAGTAGCGTTTTGTTCAGATGCTGTCGTTTTTGTTTCGGCTACTTCAGTTACAGTAGCAATCTCATTAGGAATGATTTCTTGATGTTTTCCAATACTGGATTTGATATCTAAAATATCTGCTTGGAGTTTTGCTAGAATATTATCAGTAACATCAGTTGTAGTGTTGTTAATAGGAATAACTCGAGTCTCTTTTGTCTCTTCTGCCAGCGTAGGCATATCGACATTGCAAACATTTTCTTCAAAATGACAATCTCCGGTGACAATCGTAACAGGAATTTCCGAAATTTTGTTCGTATCTTCAGCGGCGGTAACATTTTCTGTGGATTTTACTTTCGTTTGTGAATACTCAGCAGTTTTAAAGTCTTCAATGACATTAATTTCAGATCTATCTGCAGTTATATTAAACGCTTGAGTAACAGTTACATTGTCAACATTCTGAACAGATTGAGAGCTTTCAGTTACACAAGCTTTAGGAATTTCTGTATGAGCATGAATTACATCAGTAACTAGAACTGTGGTTACAGGTTGTACATCCTTAACAGTAGATGTTACTTGTTCCATAGTTACGTCCAAATTAGGTTGAATGCAACAAGCATTAGCCAATATTGATTGTTGAATATCAGCTGCCATTGGATGCTGAACAATTATGCTTTCATTAATATCCATGTCTTGTGGAAGTATATCATTTGTACCTACTTCCGTCTGTTTTTCTTCTTGCATAATACTATGATCAGTTGTTTCATTACTATAAATATCAGGCAATCCAGTAAGTTTTATCTCATTGTCAATGTTAATTGCAGTGACTGATTTTTTCTCTCCAATAGCATAATTAATTGAACTGTTTACATTCATCGATTTGGCTATGTCGATTGGCATCTTTTCAACTTTATTTTCATTTTCTAATTTTATATCTGGACTGTTATAAATATCTATCCTATCAGGAATTGTCTTTTCTTCAGCTAACATACTTGCGCCTAATGACTTTTCGTTTTCTATATCATCTTCATCTGGTAATGGAATATTTGCAGGCGAGTCATGAACATCAGTTTCAGTACTAGGAGTGGATGTGTTTACTTTTTCCTCAACACTTGGATAATTTTTGATCTCTTGAACAAAGGTATTATATCCAACATTACTTGTTCTATCACTATCGGCACAAACAATTTCATTTGCTTTCACAAAAGTCGCATTTTCAACATCAGTAGCAATTTTGGTGTGGCTGTGATCTGAAGGCAGTGTCACACTTCCAAGATCTTTACTAAATGTAACATTTTCGTTTTGGACTTGTGTGAATGTAGTGTCAGTCAAGCCTGAAGACGTATTATCAATTTCTTTAACAAATGTTGCATCTTCACCTATAGGGGTAATTGTTGTTGTAGTATTAACATCACTAGCAGCTACTGATTCACTTGCAATTTGCTTAACAAATGTATTATTTACAGCATTTACATCAACAGTTGTGTTACATACATCAGAATTCTCTGTTACAGATTCTTTAACAAAAGTTCCATCCTCAGGTTTAGCATAAGCATTATAAGTAGTATTGCAAACATTGTGAAGATCAGAAGAGCTACTTTGTTGTACAAAAGTTGAATTACTTACATTATCTTGTGAAACAGCAAAATGAGCTTTATCAACATCAGATAATATCTGTGTTGAATTGATAATACTTGAAATTACATCTTCAGTAGGCAAATTACAAGTTATAAAAGTGAAGTTTGATGGCGGTTCAGGAACCACTGGTCCAGCAGTAGACGTTGATAGTACTTGTGTTGTATTGGTTTCATCCATTTTACTGTTGACACCACTAACACTGGTGTTAAGATTGTGAATTGGCTCTTCATATTTGTGATCAGTTACTGTTTTTTCCATATTCACAGAAACATCTTTGATTTGTTTGAATTCAACTTCTATTTCATAGTTTGATGTCAATTGTGCATCAGATTTGAGAGGTGGTGCTGTTTCAAAATTGACAGGAACATCTATTGTAGTAGACAAGACTTGCAAATTTGGTTCATTTTCTTGAATCACTTCTTCTTTTATACCCGATTTATCATTAGTAAATGTTGTCTCACAGTCTACAAATTCACCATCCGATTCATTTAATCCTTCAGTTTGTAAATCAGTAATAGTTTTGTTTTTAACTATAGAATCATTGTAAGAGATATCCATATATTCTACGGTGGAATTCAAATTATCATCAACATTAGCATTTCCATTGTTTGTTGCAACATCTTTATAATTAGGTGCTGGTTGTAAAAATAATTTATGGATTGGTATCTTTTCTTGGCTGAATAAAATAGTTGTTTCATCCTTCCATAGTAACTCTTTCTCCAAATCTTCATTAAACACCAGGCTTTCCTTGTGCGGACTACTTCTTTTTGATGAGTTTCCATCTTTGTATTTATGGGCAGCTATTGGTGTTGAAGCCAAAACAGGAGTTTGAGAATTGTCAGGAGTAGAAGTGGAGATATCGGCCGGACTTAAAACTTGTTTACTTACAGCTTCTGCATTGTCAACAGGTGGTATAGGACTTTGTGATGACCTGAACATGTTCAAGACACTTTTAAGACCTCTCATGATCGGAGATCCTCCGTCAGTCCTGGGAATTTCCTTAGTTGGTGTGGTGGCTTCTGGAGTCTGAACAGTAGATGATGAAGAACTTGGGAATGATATATTTTCTTCAATGTCATTTGAATGAGTGACTGAGACAGTGACATTATTGTCAACCACCACAGTAGAGTCCAACTGTCTAAGTACTGAAGTGTTTCTGTTGCTATCAGCTAACTGTTCCGTTGATATTGTTTGCAAAGGTAATGTTTTCACAGATTTATTAGTCATGTCACCTTTAGAAAACGCAGAATGAAGTGACCGGGTCAGATTTGCATTTAAAGTGTCATCTCCTGATTCAAGACTGCGATTATCAGCACAATTTGCTGTGAAGCTCCGGGACATTGGTGATGCGGCTGGAGTGATTGAGTATCTAAGTTTCATGTTCAATTCTGATACATCCAGCTCCTCATACCCCTTTTCAGTGCATGGTGTTCTTGGGTAAACATTGCTGTGATGAATACTATTTTCTTTGTTATCAAAATCACTGTCAATATTGTCTATATCCATAGGCTCCACGTTGTGAGCCATGTTCACGGCTTCACCACACTTGAACCACAATAATTTAACTACTCCACTTTGTAGGCCGCCGAGTCCGTCACGACAGCCACCGCACTCAGTATCAACACTGCCACCCGATCTGGAGTAAGATACAAAGAAAAAAATCAGTCCAATGTTTACAGTTAGCCGATTTCAGCGAGTTTCACTGCGATTTCTAATACGTAACATAGTCAACGACGCGATATGTATGTCATTATAAACAAAAATGTCGCTAGCCCGAACACGCAACTCACTGTGAATATCTATTTTTAACCTTTTTGTGGTGCACGCCGTGCGCCGTTCGTTTTATGTAACGCGCGCGCCCGGGGGAATGTTGCCAAAAAGCAGTGGAAGTAGTCAACTCCAACACAAATACGCAGCCGCTACAAAACCGTTTGAAATCCAGCAACTTTTTTTAATTCAAACTGTCAAGGCTACTGTCATTTGTCAATACGACAACGAGGTCTTTTTCTAGGCACATCGATGAATGGGCAGTAATGTTACTAGCTATCATTGTAATTGCAGAGACACAGCAAATTTATCATGGAAATTAGGAATAATAATTATAGATTTAACTTAATTTATTCTAGATAAATTATATTAGCAAATTATGGATATGACAATTAGTCATTATGCTATTACAATAATTACTTAATAATTCTACCACTATTGTATCCTTTAAAGTACCTTTTTTCATTTACGAAGCTCCTAACGTCATTTAACAGTCTCTGTAATATCCAGCCATTTACTTTCCATTACGTTGATAGAGAACTATTCAATGCAAAATTTAAAAAACAGACCGTAGGAAAAATTACTTTGATTTTACACCAATTATAACTGAATAAATACTTTATTAAAAATGGATAAATACTTTATATTTATCCGTTTTTACTCGAGTATTTATAAAAATGTGGATAAATATTAATTCATGTTAATCGTAGCGTCACGAACATCTCGTTAAAATTTTAAAGTGTAGTGTTAATGGGATTAAATATTTACTATCTAATCTTGTGTCGCTCGCACGCAGACACGTAATCTTTTCATATTTTATATCTCAACCATAGATTTAGAATTTTTTGACTACGCAAAAGATACATAAAGCGTGGGAGCGAGAAATCCTGCTGAAATACAAACCGCCCGAGAGAAAAAGAGACAGCGAATGAAGTACCTATATGTCAATGTTTTTGCGAGTAAGAGGCCATAGCGTCCCGATCTTTTCTACGTCGCAGTGAAATTTGTGCATTTATGTATTAAACCTTGGATTATAATCGAGAATATTAAATGTGCAATTGAGGTGACTTGTTCTGTACGTGATTGTGAGGTTACACGACGGAATAATCCGAATAAATACACTTTTAACAGGTAAATACGATTTTATCTATGGATTTTTTCAAACCATATTTTGTCAAATTGTTGCTAGTAATCAGTTTAGAAAAATATGTTTACAATAGTATATTGATTAAAATTGATCTTTCTAAGTATACATCGTGATTATAATCAGAATTGGGGAAAATATTGTGTAAAATTGTAAATAGTTTGGTTACGCTAGTGCTTGACAAAGCGGTGACGTCACGAGTATCGATAAAAACTTAATCGTCTTTTAGCGACATCATGACATGAATACAAAGTTATTTAGCCAAGTTATGTTGAAATATAATTATATTCACATTGGGAACTCATTATCTCCGTAAATTTGTTAGTTAAGTAACTGATAATTTTTCTAGGTTTCCAAGCAACCCAGCATTGTGTAAAAAGTGGATGCGGACTATAGACAGACCAGATTGGACTCCCAGTAAGAACTCCACTATCTGCAGCAAACATTTTGACGGCAAATGACGGCAGCAAAAAATTTGTTGCACTACATATTATTTTTAATGACACCAAATTAAAAGTTGCTAATATATTATTTGTTCCATTTCATTCCATCAGTCAAAGCAAAAGTCATATCTTTTTGTCTTAGTATAAATCATAGAACATATTTATATTTTTTTAATTTTTTACACGCTGAATATACTAATAATTTTACCATCTCATTGTTTATAGAACTGCTTAGAATGAGATTTCTTACCGACTAATTCCAATTTACCTAATATATACAACTACTGATTTCAGTCAATGCCATAAATAATTATTCAAAAGTATAAAAAAAGCGTATTAAATACCTATATTATTAGTATACAACTGAATCAGTCGATAATGTGAAAGTGCGTCTTTGACAACACTATTTTTAACTCACACTTAGACGTCCACCAACACATGCTTAAATTTATTTTGGTCATGTCTCCGAGCCGTCTTTGTGTATCTTGTACATCCTAAATCTATGATCTCAACTACAGTTCAGTAGGATAAATCCGTTTTAAAAATGATTGGTTAATGTTTGGATCTTAGCAGACAATTTTAACAAGCTTTGTAAACGTTGTACATCGTAGTTTCATTCAAAATTGAAAGTTCATTCAGTTTCTGTCAGCCAGTACCACATCTGTGGCCAGTACCTGCGCCACATTATGATACTGAGTACTGAAACATATGGAGACGACTTAATGTTCTTACGAACAATCTGCTATACAATATAAATATGATTAATATCCCTAATGTATTCATAAACCTCTATCTATATATTTTTAACAAGTCTACAATACTTCACGTAAAAAGAGACAACAACATTTTGACTTAACTATTTTCGGTAACATCATCAAGTGACGTCATAGAAATACCTAAGTGAAGCCGGCTTACCATTTTGGTTTCTCGCTTTAAGTTGTCAATGTCAGTGGAATTTGTGGTGTATTGTGCCAATATTGATAAAATTTGTGATTATAACTTAATCTAACTTGAAACAATCAAAATCATCGTCATAAATAAATTGTTCAGAGACTTATAGTATGTAAATAAGTAAAGTGGAATGACACTACACAAAGGCGCCATATTTGTTTCTAACTCAAATTGGGCTTCACTTTTTCGTAGTTATGCCATCTCCATTAGTTTCAGTACTCAGAGCACATACCCATCAGATGATTGTCATTCAATCAAATCATTCACTCACATCACATCTGTTCTTCTTTCCTTCACTTTATTGTGGTTGGTCGTTGGGTGGCTGTTTGTGTCGGATTGTTTTTATTTTTTACAAATTCTGGAATGGTGATACAGTGTGAATTTTGTGACTAATTTACAATGCCTAGGTAAGTGAGTGTTTTATTCATTTATATACCACTCATCAGACACAAACAGTTTGATGTTTTTATTTATTTTGAGGTTAAGCAAGGTCGTATGTTATTATTGTATGAAGTTAATAGTCGGCTGACCTTGACAGTATTTTAGCTATATTAATTTTATTTACTTACGTACACTTGTTATTAGCAACTCTAATTAACATACTAAAGTCGTCGGTACCGTGGTATCTTTTGTTTTTACTTGTTATTCATGCACGAGTGATCCAAATAAACGATCTGAATGGAAAAGTTGCTAAACCGGCTTCGCACTGTCATTAATGTCTGCTGAAAAAGGTCAAATGACTGTAATTTCGTAAATTTTTGAAACACGTTTCTTTCAACAGTAATAATATTGCCAATCATAGGTAATTTAACTTGAAAAGGCTAGTTTCTTCTCATCTCCTTTCAAACTCAACAATTCCAGAATTCTTTCGATGCATTATTAAATAGGTACTTCTAAGTTTATTCACATTCCAACAAAACAATTTACATTTCAGCAATTGATCTCTTCATTATACTCATTTTTTTAATATAATAACTTTTTTCAGAAGAAAATATGGATATTGACCATGGAGTTACTGTGAAACTATTGTTTTTCGCCAAGTCCAAAGAATTGGCAGGGATCAAAGAGACGACGGTGAAGCTCCCATCAAAGATAAGCTACAAGCAGCTCTTAAATTATATATCAACCAATTATAACTTAGAAACGATCAAAGATAACATATTACTAGCAAAGAACGAAGTGGTGTGTGAAGAAACTGTTGATTTAGAGATAAGAGAAAGAGATAGTATAGCTGTGATACCTCCTCTAAGTGGAGGCTAAAGTATATTAATAATAAAATAAGTATATTAAAAAAAAATTATAGACACAATGGATCATCTTAAGCTAACTGTTGACAAACTGTCTGTTGATGAAATCAGCAACCTCGTTGTAGACGACAGCTGCGGTGCTGTATCTCTGTTTGTCGGTACAACTAGAGATAATTTTGAGGGAAAAAAGGTGAGTGGAAATATTAATAACTGTAACTGAAAAGATTATAAGGACCTGTTAACTATCTATGCTTATATAATTTTGGTGATAATAATGTTTATCAAGTCTTTTTTGTATCTTATGAATGAATTGACAGATTTTATATAAAGATTGTGCCATAAAATGCTGTCATCATTGTTACTCTTAATTTATTATAAATATGCTTTCAAATTAATAAATCATCAATTGTGTAAGTAATGTAAATTCAAGGTGCCTTATCTTATATTACTGGTAATCATTAACTGCTGTGTGCGTGTTATTTTTATTGTAATGCAATGCGAAAGTGTAAAATCCTATACTTTACCATAAAAATAAATGGTGGATTATATCCATCATTACTAGTACAATATTGTTGTAAAAATAACACATATAACTTCCTTATTGCTATATGCATAAGTGGCGTAAAGTTTAGTTAGTTAGTTAGTTAGTTATATGCATAATTTTCTTTCTATAATATTCTCTATTGTCATGCACAAGTGAACATAAAGCATAGACTGAAAACAATATTCATTACATTCTTATAGAATTACTTAGAATGACAAAGCTATATTGGATGAAATAGAAGTATAATATATTATGTTTGAACATATATGTAAATGTGTGAATAGTAAACATATAATATTATGTATATGTGTATTTTTGTATGCACAGGTGTTAAGACTGGAATATGAAGCGTATGAGCCAATGGCGCTAAAAGCGATGAAAAGTCTGTGCGACGAGACCCGCGACAAGTGGCCCGCTGTGTACGGCATAGCTATATACCATAGGTGACAATGATGACGATGCCAGTTTAACATTACACTTATAAAGTGCAACTCTCACTTTTATTCATTACTTCACTGTACCAACCTGAACATTTCATTGCAAGCTGTTCTTATGTAACTAATTTAAATACATAGTCATTATTATTAGTTTGGTTTGACGTGTTACAAAACTAGACAATCAACTAGTTGAACAATTCAGTCATTATATCTAAGTAGTTTTTAATTTTGTACATCATAGATTATTTGGCTCATGGTTATATATCTATAGTTGTTTGATTGAATGTGTAGGTTTCATCACAATGTTTTCCCTCATCGCCGAGCTAGTGGCATAATTATGTACATAGTTTTGAAAAAATCCAGAGGTACATGGTTTTGAACCAGCACCACTCGGATAAGAGGCTCGTATTCTTACCATTGAGCTACCACCGCTCTGTGTATGGTGTCATCTACCCTTTAGTCATTTGACTTTAATGACTGGCCCGTTGGTCAAGTGATCAGAGACCCTGGCCACGAAACCAAGGGTCGCGGGTTCGAATCCCGCTATGAGCAAATATTTCGTGTGATGAACATGGATATTTGTACTCGAGTCATAAATATTTATAAACGTATTTAGGTATGTCTATCCGTTCACCTAGAATCTATAGTACAAGCTTATAAGCTTAGTTTGGGACTAGGGAATTGGTGTGCCAGTCTGAAGAATTTATTTATTATTATTTATTTATATTTGTATCCCGGTGTCCCGCAGACTAGGCGCAGTCCCGTCGCGCGAGGCGTCGGTCGTGATCGCGGCGAGCAGCCCGCACCGGCGCGACGCGCTGGCCGCCGTGGCGCACCTCATCGACCGGCTGAAGGCCAGCGTGCCCATCTGGAAGAAGGAGGTGTACGACGCCGACCCGCCCGTCTGGAAGGAGAACGCTGAATGTGCGTGGTCGAGTACGCATGCTAGGAACGGACAGAAAGTGTAGGCCTGGGGTAGCGAACTGTTGGTACGCGTGCCGTACGTGGAACGGAAGTAAATATGTTGAGCGATTTCTTTGATATGTAATTTGAATTATTGGCATGTTTACCCCAAAAGGTTCGCCATCCCTGGTCATCGCTTTTGCGTTGGTTGCTGATTTCGTTAAAACTGAGGTATAGGCGTGAGCAAAGGACCAATGTGGGTATACACAGGCCTGCCCCTTTATGTGAAGTGTGCAGACACCAAGGTCATATAACGGCGTCCCCCTGTATAATGTGGGTACTCATGGCAATGTTGTAAGAAGTATCAATGAATGTACCCTACATTGTTGATCGTACTACAGCTCATACATATACTTTTACCGTTGAATGAATTGATTAATACTAAACATTATCTGAATTCGTTTTATTGCATAAATCATTATACAGTATAATTTAATCAATAAAGCTTAGTAAAACTAAAAATACATACACGTGTGTATGTATGTATTTTTAGTTTTCTCTTATTTATTATCTTAGGGATGATGGGCGTGATTTTATATGTTTAAGTCGCAGGCAAATTGTATGATTCGGCATTTAACAAACAGCGTTTTTAAACGGACGACGCCGTTTGTAAAATGCGGAATCATACAAATTGCCTGCGACATATACATAACATCACGCCCATAATCCCCGAAGGGGTAGGCGGAGTCAAAGGGGCAGCAGGCTTCTTTAACCACATTCAGCCATGGGCGTTAGATGGAAAATTGTGAAAAAGTAGTGACAAGTGGCTAGCTCGTCGCCTACACAATCACATACACAAAACCCGATATACCATTAGTCGCCTGTTACGACGTGTTAGGCAAAAACCACAGTTCACACATTACTTTTAAGTTCCAGACCAACATGGGACGACCTAAACAATTGCCAGCAAAGACTAGTAAATGGTAAATGTTTGGTGATAAGCCTCCGAATTAATTTTTCAGTATTCGGTATTATTCTAAAAGCAAATATTCTCATGATGTCATCGTGCCTACTTAAACTGTTTTTCCACAAAGTTATTGCAGTTAGCGCGTATAATTTACAGAACAGCTAGATTTTTCCATCATTTTTTACTGAGCATAGTCGGTACCTATTTTTTCGGACCAGCTATATGCAAACCTGAGTTTGCTATATATAAACTATACATATGACCAATAGGTGCAATCTAATATTATGTTAAAAATCATGCAAAGTACCACCCTAGTAGGGTACATTAAAAAACATTTCGTAATGAAAATAATATGATATTGTATGAAGATATTAATGATATTTTACCGAGTGTAGAGTAGACAGTAGGAGGGTTTAAATTAATTTAAATATATTTAGTTACCAAGTTTGCTCAGCACTGTTATGAACTGTGTGATAAAAATAATGAAGTCTGTTAAGTTTCAAACGTATAAGATATAAAATATTTATATAAGTAAGTATGTATTTTATATAAATATTCCAGAGTTTAGAAACAGTTGTTAAAATTTTCGCTAAATTAAGTATGTTTTTTATAGTTACAAATTTATCAGACGAGAATCGATCATGGATATTTCTCAATGTACATAAAGAAACCATGATGAATAATTTTGCATTGCACCTTTTTATATTTTATTTACTGTTGATAGGTTAGTACAATAGGGATGAAGACTGGGTCATAAAACTATCATTGTATGTAGTCCGTCAGTTAGATGATACAAAAATACAAGACACATATTTTTTGTTTTATCAAGTCAACAAAAAAATACAAAGATGAAGACCATCAAAGTTCCGGAGTGGGGGTTTGCGACGTCACTATTAGGTAAAAATTTTACCTAAGCGTGACGTCACTCGCAACTTGAATGCACTGTATCTTTTTCAGTATTTGTTTGACAAATGAAAGAACAAATATGTGTTAAATATTTTATTATAATTTTACTGACGAACTAAACAGAATTTTTTATTCACTCAGCCTATTCCTAGAACAAAATACAATTGGTTGTATTTTAATGTTGTTTAAATATAAGTTAGTTCAAAGAGCACTGTTTTTGTTTTGTTATTTTTAACCCCTTTAGGGGACTAAATCTAGATTTTAGCACAGAAATAAATGATATGTGTTATATTGCATGTTGTATTTTTATTTTGACAATTAGTCCTTCGCGCCGGATACGGCGTATAACGTAGTAGCCACCTCACAGTATCCTAATATCCTTGCAGGTCCGTCTGAATCTTCATCACAAGTGTCACCATCATCACCAGTAACACTGAGCGTCTCTGAAGCACCTATAGATCAGAACTTGATACAAATAAACGTATCTAGCGAAGAGCTGGAACAGCGAATTCAGAATTTCATAGAGAGGAAAAGAGAACAAGTTAATATAAACAACATCCATGACTTTATACCTTGTAAGAGTGAGGGCGACTTGGAAGAAACGGAGACGTGCGCTCGAGTCAGAACGCAGTTTGTGAGGCGGAAAGATATTAAAGGAAATCTGAAGAGTAAGTAATCGTATCTTCATAAAATACTATGCATAAGGAAAGGCATCTTGTCAAATAAGTCCCGGTTAGTTCGTTTTTAAAGGTAGGTACTTATTTTTTGTAGAAAAAAACCCGTAGGTATTGATTAATGGACGCCGTCATTGTTGTTTTTATACCGTCGAGTCATAAAGTTTGGAACAGTCCACAAGTAACCGTCAGTATCAATGGTGCCACGGGATAGATTATAAACAAATGATACTTCCGTCAAGCATCTTCAAAGGAGAGTCGTAACTGACCTTAATAATAAATATATAAATAGGGATGATGACTGCATTAATAAACTATAATTCTATTTAGTCTGTCAGTTAGATTACACAAAAATACTAGACACATATTCTTCGCTTTATCAAATGAACAAAAAATCACTAAAGATAAAGAGCATCAAAGTTTTGGAGTGGGGGCTTGCGACTATGACGCAACTTGAATGCACTGTATCTTCGTCAATGTTTGTTTGACAAATAAATAAAAAATACGTGTTTATAATTTTTTTTATAGTCTAACTGACGGACTAAACAGAATTTTTTAGTCATTTAGCCTATTCTCCAGACTGACACACCAATTCCCTAGTCCCAAATTAAGCTTGTGCTAGTGTTATGGATACTAGGAGAACGGATAGACATACTTAAATATGTTTATAAACATCCATGACTCAAGTACAAATGTCCATGTTTATCACACGAAACATTTGTCCCTAGCGGGATTTGAACCCGCGGCGCTCAGTTTCGTGGCCAGGGTCTCTGACCACTCGGCCAGTCGAATAAGAACCCGTGTCAGTAGGTAATAAGGTTCATTGTTGTATTCCCATCCCATTACACTGTATACGCACTTACTAGTGTTGTACACTACGTTGCAGCTCGCAAGGTGTTCAACGAGTGGGGGCCGCAGACAGCACAACCTCCCTTAACAGAATACCTCCCAAAAGACGGGGCGGCAAGCGGCCTGCCGCCCTCCATCGCGGAGCGCGTGCTGGCTGTAGAGGGGTACCTGAGCATCAAATCGGTGTCGCCCGACATCTTCCGGCGCCTGAAGGATATTGAGGACAAGGTGGCGCACTTGCAGGCGATCTCGCCTGAGTACGCGCAGTTCTGGGTGAGCATTGCAAGGCTCCTGCTCCTCCTGCTAATCTCAACGAGGTGATCCTCGTTATCAATCAAATTAACAAACTAACCTAGATTCACTCCATTTCCTTAGCGGGGTAGGCAGAGAGAACTGAACACCGTATGGCACGGTCCTTATACACCTCACTTGCTTCTTTTGCTAACTACGCAGGTGATATAATAGTGCCCAAGGAACAGAGAGTGCGGCGTTCCTTCACACTCGTAGTCCGGTGACTCGTATTCCGACATGACCTGGCAGAGGTCAAGCGCAGGGCCACCTGCTTATGTTTTTTGAGGCACGAGGGTGATAAACCACCTACACCCTGACGGGCAGGTTCGGAGTATTTTCAAAATTGAAATATACAGCCACTAATTTGTAGTCCAACCCAGGATTCAAACCCGGGACACTTTTGTCTTTAGGCGTGTATGATACCATTAGAGCAACGAGGCAGTCACTTCTCAGGTCATGATGAGCCTTTTTCAATTGCGAGAAACCCCTTGTGCTAGCATTCCGCCTAGGTCGCCACTGCTTTGCAATCCTCACACAATATTATACTATTTTTATGTTTTTTACCTTTTTTTATAGCAGCACCTTTATACTTGCTGATAAAGTAGCTTTCCATTGGTGAAAGACTTTTTTAAATCGATCATAGTTAGTAGTTTAGCAGTAGTTTCAGAGCCTATTCAATGCAAATAAACAATCAAATCTTTCCTCTTTATAATATTATAGTATAGATTAGTCTTCGCAGGAATATAGAAGTTAATGTTTTCATTGCAGAAGAACAATGCATCAGACGAAGTGAAGGAAGAAATCTCAACAGAATACACGTTCTCAGCGGACGACATCGCGCGCAAGATTGAGCTGCTCGAGAAACAAGGGTGAGGGTGGACGCGTGAAGACAGCGGGGTAGTTGCTTGTCTTAAGGAAGAGTATTAACTCGCTGCTAAACGGAGACTAGGAAAATGGGACTATAAGCAATGACGTAACAAAACTATACCGTTTAAGGCAAGTGGCAATTTCATCAGTCCTTGCTCAATAACAGTATTCGATTTCAATGCTAGATTAGTTTAGCTCTAGGGGGCTCGTGGCATTTTGACGGTCGCGTCACCCTCTAGTTGCGCCATTGACTACCAGTACATTGTGATTAAAAGCGTCTTCGATATTAAAAATCGATTCAGGAAATGTATCATTCAGAATCAGTACTCGATAACACTGACTCGGAATTTTCAAAATTAATTGGCACAATGCGAATGTTCAGTTGTTGATCGGCGATCGCTCTTTTTTTTTTGTAAACGATGAAGGTTATTCTAACCCTGTGGGCATACTATTGAGGTAGCAAAGTTTGCTATCTCAATAGGTTGCTTTTTACCCTACAGAAGGTATTGTGTTTATTTACCTATATATATTGGTACATATGCTTGTTTCTTTGTGAAAACGCGTGTGTCGATTTTAATCTTTATTCAATCAATTCGACTTATTTTACATCAAAAAATTAAATTGAAGTAATCGTAACAAATCATAGCAATGTGTGTCTGTAAGGTAAATTTCTTTACTTCCTAGATAACCTTATTCTCAAAAGTATTCTGCCAATTTTGACTATGTAAGTTAAAATAACATTGTGTACATACCTTTGGTATTAATAATGGAGTACTTGAATAAAATGTACATGTTTATACAATTGCATTTATTTCTTTGGTCACGAACACATATTATGTATATTTCTAACATATAAGTACAAGTATATTATATCAAGTATATCCTTATCACATGATTTTAAAATCCACATTCGTACCCACTTACTGAGCAATCCTTATTTTATATACGTATCAGTTCTTGAAATGTTACTCAACCCTTCATTTAGACCCTTATAACTATCTTGGCAAATACAAGGAGTTTGCCTGCCTTCTAAAATGCAGAAGTCATAATTATATATTATATTTACCCTTGCCCCTCCGGGTCTCGATCACAAAACCATTACATCATAAATTTCTTTAAAATATTTGAGTTTACAGTTAATTAGTATAGGACAGTAAGTATAAGTATATTTTGTAAAATGATACAAAATAAATAAATAAATAAAATTTTTTAAACTTACTCACTAATTCCTTAGATCCAAACTAAACATTTATGCTTTTGGATACTGGGTAATTGATAGACATAAATACTATTGCAACATCCATGACTAAGTACAATGTCCACATTCACATTAAACATTTGTCCCTAGAGGGATTCAAACCCGCAGCCTTTGGTTTTGTGGTCAGATTATCTAACCATTTAGCTTACCGGCCTGTCCAAGTCATAGTTGATTATAATAGGTAAGATGACTATAAAATTCTGTTTAGCCCGTCAGTTAGATTATAAAAAAATATTACACATATTTTTGTTATTTAAATATTACAATGCATTCAAGTTGCGCGTGACGTCACGCTTATGTAAAATTTTTACTAAATAGTGACGTCGCAAGCCCCTACTCCAAAACTTTGATAGTCTATAACTTTGTAATTTGTTGTTAATTTGATAAAGCGAAAAATAGGTGTCCAGTATTTTTGTATTAGATTATACAAAAATACCAGACACATAATAATATTTTTCGCTTACAGACTAAATAGAATTATAATTTTTTTAATGCAGTCATCATCCCTGTTATGTACATGCAAAACAACACCTTTAACTTATTGAGGAATGTCAGGGTATGAAACTTGTTTTTCCTTAACTTCTTTTAATATTTCCATCAAAACATATGTTGAAATTCTTGTTGCATTGATTACTCGCTTAATAACTCCATTAAAATATACTTTATATCTTCCGTTTTTAAATCGATGAGCTTCTTTCTTAAAGTATTTATACATTCTATAAATAATCTCCCGTGACTGCCCTTTTAGAAGAATTCCCTGTTTTGAACCGTTATTTTCTTTCTTCGACATTGCACATGATATAGATAGATTAACTGCTTTCTCTTTTTTCATTATTTTTGTTAAAGTGTTTTTAGAGAGTCCTAATGCGTCAACAATTCGGCCCTTTACTCTCAAGAAATATGAGTTGTTATGTTTCTTAAATTTTAGCTCTTCTGCCATGAAATACTCATGAACATTCTGTATGATATCTCTGGACTGTTTGTCTATGGGAATACCTCGTCTCAGGTTGGTACCCATTATTAATATTTTAGTCGCATGTAACAATATTTTTTACCTTATTATGATTCTGATATTGTATTAAGTAAGTATCTTGATAAATTAATAAGTGTTTCCTGGTTTGGACTTTCTGGTGACTCCTTCAATCATATATTCAGGATAACAAGGAACACGTGTAGGTCGCGAATGTTCTTATTGGCACCAGGACTTCCGCAATATTTATAAAAGCCGCCTGTAACAAACATAAGTCAATAATAAAGAAAAGAAACATAAGAGTGACTGTCCAGTATTATACTAAAAAATAAATCATATTATTTTTTTATGGATTATTTTCCAGAATCCATTTAAGTATATTGTAAAAGGCTTAAAGATATCCTAATTACAAAAGACTGTAAGCATCAGATAGATTAATATTATTGGAAAATAAATAAACTTTAATATTGTTTAATAAAATTGTATGTTTTGTGATCTTACCCAAAAAAAAACAAAGAAATTTATGTTATACTGTATGGATGGCCGGTGTTTGACTTTTTGGTCTAGAAGATCAATGTCTAGCTAGATGTTGTGTAAAATTTCAGACTATTAAGTTATATGTTGTGTTAGAAATAAATTATTTTGCAGATCGCGAAATACTCGGGCAGACATATTTTGATGCGCTATTTTGACAGTTTTGTTTTTAATCAGATCTGATCACGGAATAGATATTATAGTTTTTTCTGTTTGGTGAATCTGATTGTCTATGATATTTTTTCTTTAAATACAGTCCTTACGGGTAACTTATGCCTTCATTAAGTCATTAGTAGGAATTAGTGGTTTATATTTATTTTTCATTAATTTCCTTTTTTTTACAAGCTTTGTAAACAACGTGTTTTAAATATCTTCGCAAATGCTACGAACCATTAAAAAACGGACATCTATCATATACGTCATTACTAGTTTGTGGTCATTACTCATTCGTTCTTTTCCAAAGAGTAAATTTCGCTGTTTGAACGAGAGCGCCAAAACTTTAATTTATTTCTTGAACACTTGGAGAGGCAAGTGTTGATTTTATTTATATGAAAGGGGTTGATCTTTGATTTTAGTTTAAAATTTGAGCTTGTATTAACTTATTTTAGTTGAATTTGACATAAAAATTATGCTAGTAAAATAATTGCATTATATTTGGGTAACTTTGGCCCGGGCCATACTTTATAGACATATGAAATCGAAATCACTGTATACATGATATCCAAGTTATTGAAGATAAAGGCTGTGGATCTGTTTCGCATAGTTAATTATGAAGGAACTCTTTTTCCTAATAAAATAGTTCAAGCAAGACCTCCAAAATGCGAAATTTCAGTTAAGGCCAAAGCCGAGGTAGGACGGATTTGGCCCAAGACTGTACAAGTAATTTTGGGTAATGATACTAATATCATTAAAATTCTAAATGGCTTAAACATTCAACGAACACAGTACCTTTATACCATGGGATACGACTTTTTGGGCATGTAGCAACCATAACAGTGAAATGTTGACCTCATTTTCAAACCAGGGTTAGTTTCAATAAGTATACTCGAAAAACAATAAGTCGTAACAATAATTATTTATTTATTTATATTCAGTCACAATTAGAGATGTAAAATACTGTATAATACCAAATGAGCATGGTCTATTCCGGTTTCATAAAATAATCTATGGTAGGTAAATTGGTACTTATATTACTTTAGGTAGGAAAATGATTTTTTCTTCGCTATTTGACGTTTCATTGATAATTGTTTTAGGAATATAAAAAGTATGGCGAGGATGACAATCAAAATCAAAGGGGTCTCGTAGACGCAATTCATTTAACATTACCTTTCCTCAGATAGGTATATAATATAAAACAACTGTTTTGCCTAGAAACATTTTGTACATATGTATTCGATTGTCGAATAATTATATATCCATTTTTATTTCGATAACAATCAAGTTTAAAATTCGATTTCTTTTTCGAAATAGTATCATTGATTGTATCGTTTTCAAATGACAGTTTATTTGAAAAATGTCAAAATAAGTAAAATCGTCATCATCATCACAAAAATCTCAATGCATCGTCAATGAAATGTGAACCAGCAAAGTAAAAAAGAAACAGTACTTTTAATACAAAATACCAAAAATACCGTCACAATAGTATCTTAAACAGTCATAAATGGCATCACCCCAGTTTACATCTCTATTCTCTAGTCACAATACAAAACACTCATCCGATTAAATTAGCGTCACTAACTGTACACAGCACTGATCAATTACACTTGTAATCTAGTTCGAATCCACTTGCAAACTTTGTCTTGAGAGCATACGCAATATAACATTATAATCAATAAAAAAATAAAGGCATTATTTACTAACATGAGATTAGTCCAAGCTTCGAACAATATCTGTTTATAATTAATTAGAAAGAACACCTAATAAATTCCATAACAGAATTCTATAAAATGGGACTGTCATTATAAAAGGTGATTTTTGGTGGTTTTCGAAGAGATGATATAATATACAACTGTACAATTCAAAAGGATGTAATACATTATGTAAAATAAAAGAAAATAATTTGACTATGCTGATAAAAATAATATTGCAATTAAACTATTTGTAAAACTATAATATAACAGTTTTGACATTAATTTTGTTGTACATACATATACATATAATGTGTTGGGACTGTTTGAAGCTTGGATTCTGAACAGTATTATACTGACATGTTTCTATTCCTATATTTAACATTTATTTTAGCAAATAAAGCTATGTTGAGGAGTTGACGCACTGTTCTCAAGACAACGTATTCTTTTTCGGCACTTATTAGGTTATAAATCTCACTTGTAAATAGGTAGGTCGGTAAATGTGATATAAATACTGTCTATGAGTACCACATAATATGGAACACAGTACCAAATATGTGACATTGAAGGGTTGCTAAACTTGTATTTTTAACCAACGAAAAAATACAATAGAGGTTTTCAAGTAGACGCCAATATATATATTTTTTATGACCACATATAACTATTTAAAGAGAGTCTGATTTTGATAATTATTTTTTAATAAACAATTTTAGTAACATATCTAATTTATTTACTGGAATTCCGTCTTAATGGGGGTGGGGGAGATGACGTATAATGTTTTTGTATAATTTATAATATAAAGGTTGTAAGAACATAGGTTTTAATTTCTAAAGTTCTTGGCAATTCACTCTTATGATAAAGTACTTACTTGCCTACTTGCCTTTAGTATTTTACTTACCTTCTTATTGAGGTGTTGATGGACGTTTTGACCTATGTCCTGAATACAACTTTTTACTCTTTGGCAACCAACACCGTCACACATGGATATGTAGTTTTTAGTCTAGGCAAATAGGAAATTGCCAGGATGAGGAGAAAAGGACGGACTACCCCTTCCTCAGCCATCACAGGTCTATAACGTCCTGGTCCATCATATACACATGTTCTTGTTATGTTCGGAATAAACTCCTTAACTACTGAACCGTTTTTAATCGAATTTCGTTATCTTCATTTACCTTATTTTATAAGTTACACCAAATTACAGATATTTATAATTTGGTCCTATTTTTTTGTCCAAGTCCAAGTTTTTATCCAATTGTTGAACTCAATATAATTTTCCTATGCTTACCCCTTCGGGATAATCAGGCGTGATGTTATAGTATAATCCGAAAACAAGGCAATACGAAGACCGTTGCGTTAACCGTACTACTCTATTTCCAAGTGAGTCATTAACCTTCCACTTATTGCACTGTCCGGGTGTCTCAGTGCGCCGCCTGCGCGTTGGGCGCGTTGGGCGCATTGGGCGCGTTGGGCGCGTTGGGCACGTTGGGCGCGTTGGGCACGTTGGGCGCGGCGTGCGCGGCGAGCGCGGGGCGGCGCAGGTACACCACCAGCCCCAGCGCGCCAAGCAGCGCCGTGATGAGGTACAGGTCCCAGTTTGACGCCAGCGGCGACTCGCCCGTTAAGAAGATCACCGCTAGTGGGCTGTCCGAGAACGACTGCGGGCAAAAACGAGTGTGGGTTAGTCAATCGCAGGTTGGGTGAATAAATTGATTTTTACGAAATATGATAGTGCATGTTCAACTGGTTAAAGCATCATATACAATATTTTGCAAAAGTCGGTACAAATTGGTAACTCATACTCCCAACCAAATAACGGATGCCTTTCACGAGGCTGGGAGTGCGGTGCGACAGATGGCGCACGATACGCTCAGGCATGTGCAGGTATGTGCGTGTGCGGGCACCTCGAGCAGGTCGTGCAGCGCCGTGTGCGCGGACAGGGCGGCCAGCGCGAGCGCGGCGGGCAGGCGCGCGTCGGGCGAGGTGTCGGCCGCTTGGTCGTAGCAGCGCTTGGCGAGGTGCAGGTCGCGCGCCAGGCCCAGCCCGCGCGCGTGCATGTAGCCCAGGTTGAACGTCGCCTGCGCGTTGTGCAGCTGCTCCGACGCGATCCTGCAACAACGGCGGATCCATATTTCAAGACGAAAGACATAATATCAAGGTCTGGTCAGATTAACCCAGATTTCCTAACATAAACGAAAACTCCATATTATAATTTTATTGTTCTGGACGACTCTGACCTGTAGTGATGCGCAGCTTGCTCCAGATCCTGGGGGGTGCCGAGTCCATAGTAGTGATAGTCTCCGAGCTTGACCCGAGCGGCGGCACAGCCTTGAGATGCGGCGCGGGACCACATCTGAAGGGCGCGCGCATAGCGTTCGCGTTCGCTGAATATGCCACCTTCACCTAAAATTATAATAATGAGGTGTTTGAAAATATCGTATTCGGGTCGCAAAACAACATCCTTAGACTTAGGAAGTCTAGATCCAGGCATCCTTAAAGTATTTGGAAAGCTTTAATGGAAAGCTAAGTATGGTTGAAGGGGCTTGCTGACCTTTCTTATAATATCCGGCTTGAAGGAACAGGTCCTTCTATATGATATATATGATCGGATATGAAAATATTTCTATAAGTATTAACTTGAGCTCTGGCTATGTTGCGTATCGCACCTCGAAGCCGCGCTCGGCCAGCGCGCAGTAATGCATCAGCGCGGAGTCGGCGTGGCACATATGCATGAGTGCGAATAGGTCCTTTAAGTCTGATGAGTGCAAATAATGTATATTCGCACTCAACCGACTTAAAGGACCTGGTCCTTCGAGCCGGATACGTAAATATTTGCACAACTGTCCAAGCTATGTGGAACTATATGGAAGTATTATACTGACCGGCGTCGAGTATGTAGGCGGCATTAGTCTGCGCCACCTCGAAGCCGCGCTCGGCCAGCGCGAGGTACTGCAGCAGCGCGGAGTCGGAGTCGCGCGCGCGCCACGCCGCGTGCGCCAGCATCAGCCGCGAGCCCCACCACGCGCGCTCGCACACGTTCTTGAACAGCTGAACAAACATGCGGGATATTAGAATAATTGTATATGGTGGGAGCAAATATTGAGTGGTGAACGGTTGAGGCCTTTAGTTAATGCTTTTTTTTTCAAGTGAATATAATACGTCCCGCTGATAAGGAGGATTCAGGTGGGTGTGTCGGACTACCCGGGCCAACCAGAAGATAGGAGGAACCTGCTCCGCTCAAAATAGTAGTGCGAAATATATCGACTAAGCCCCTGGTCGCATCAGCTTAAACCTTTACGTCAAAACAGTTACTACAATAGTCCTTTAGGTCAAAAATTGTGCATCCTGAATTGCACACACGCCTAAAAAGGATATCCTGCATAGTGCACTATGCTTCAACACATTCCGAAGTGAGTTGACACAGGGGCACCGACCTCGACGGCGGTGGTGCAGGAGCGCAGCACGCCCAGGCCCTGCGCGTGCATCTGCGCCAGGTGGTACAGCGCCAGGATGTGTCCCGACTGCGACGCCAGCGAAAAGTACTTGTTGGCCTGCTTGAAGTCGCGCCGCACGCCGATGCCGCCTGAAAACAATAACAATTTTCTTTTCTAATGATCTGACACTATCAGAGTCGATATGGAGCCAGCCAGGCTCTTAAATGTCAGGCACACATACTGTTAATTTTTTTACATATTACAAGAAAACATTAAAAAATTGATAAAAAAGAGCGGGACATAAACATTCCATCGGTTAAAATAAATAATATTTAAAAAATAAAAGTACGCTATTTTACTTTAAGCACAATAATGACACGGCAGTTAAAACTTCAACATGGTCCTTCGAGCCGGATTGCCTTAAAAAGAAAACATATTACATTTTAATTTGACATCATCCCTAATATAAGAATTCCTAATGCAAAAATCAAATGACAAGCATACCGAAATACATGAAGCCCAGGTGCAGCTGGCCCTCCACCCAGCCCTGGTTGGCGGCCATCGTGAAGTACTTGAACGCCGACGCTGTGTCCTTGGGTACTCCGCGCCCCTGAAACACACGTTCAGTTCCCAAGGTCCAATTCAATATAAGATAGAAACTATACTCTCGGTTGCATTATGCAGTTTATGAGTATTTACAGCTTTCTTACTACATCAGGTGGTAGTATACCCTAAATTTTTTCAAAACGTATTTTAAAACAAATTCCATAGCACTTACCAAATGTTTCTTTTGTCATGGTGTCTAATACTAAAACTTTGTTATGTTAAAAAATCCATACTTACACAAGATATTAACATGTTAGATAAACAGTTTATTATGAAACTAACTATTAGTCGATCTAACGTCATCGACATTCTTCTCATAAATCAATGATATTACCTGTAAGTACATAATTCCTAGTCCACTCTGCCCTACAGGGTTGTTCAGTTCTGCGGCTTTCCTGAAGTATCTGAGGGCGGTCTCGTTGTCGGCTTTGATGCCGTCACCGCCTTCCAAATATATCTGGAAGCAAATTACATAATATTGTATTTCTTTTCTCAATATATGTATATAAATAACTGAGTACGTGTATGTAAATGACCTCAAGTTCATTTAAGTACCACAATAGTTTTTCTGTAATACAGTCTTTCTATTTTAGAATAAATTTCACGCCTTAAACTATTAATTTCTTAACCAACCCCACTACAAGAATAAGCGTCCAGCATACCTTCCCGAGGAAGGCGTTGGCGACCGCGTTGCCGGTGTTGGCGGCCTGCTGGAAGTAGTGCAGCGCCTTGTTCATGTCCAGCGTCACGCCGCGCCCGCCCTGGAAGTGCAGCTGCCCGAGGCCCACCTGACAACATACAGCAACGGGAGTAAAACCAACGTCCTAGCTATGACTTTTTTGGAAAAGAAAAACTTAAAGAAACAGAACAAAATAGCAGTGATTGGATTTTGTAAAAGTAATGATTGCCCTAAATGAAATGCGCAATCCTCAATTATCTATATAAGCTATCTGGTGTCTTCATTTAAGACATTTGGTCCTTCGAGCCGGATAGAATCCCTTTCCTTCTCTTGGGAAACCGTTACCAGTACACACATCGCGCGTTGTTATATAATAATAATAAATAATAAATATTCAACGACGTCACATACATTGATCTGACTCCGAAGTAAGTAGCTTAAGCACTTGTGTTACGGATATCAGAAACAACAGTGGTATTACAAATATATACTTAAATATTGGATATTAACACCCAGACACAGAACAAACACAAGTATTCATCACACGAATGTTTGTCCTGGGTGGGGATCGAACCCACAACTCTTGGCGCATGGGGCAGGGTCACTACCGAATGCGCCATCGAGCTTGTCAAATATGAGACTTAATAATCAATTTCTAATTGGTTGATTCAAAATAAGTATCAAACCTTTAAAGCATTATAACTTATAAGTTATATATATTTATATTATATTTATAAGTTTATATTTAACTAGCGACCCGCCCCGGCTTCGCGCGGTGATCACAAAACAATACAAAACTGTACATATAAACCTTTCTCTTGAATTACTCTATACATTGGTAAAAACTGCATCAAGATCACTTGCGTAGTTTAAAAGATATAAGCGAACAGACAGAAGCGGCGACTTTGTTTTATATATAATAATAATTAAGATAAAGAAGATTGTTAAACTCACTTTGAATACTTTGAACTGGTACATAGGAACAAATCAGAATGGTGCGAAATTTCTTGACTCTTCATCCACAAGACACCTACGACTTAATCACCTCACAAGCGAGTCGGTGTCTCGCAGTACAGTACCTGTGCCTGCACATCGCCCTTCTCGGCCAGCAGCTGGTAGTACTCGATGAGGTCGGAGTCGAGCGCGCCGCCCGCGCCGCCCTCGGCCTCGTCCGCCAGCCGCGTGCGGTGGATGGCCGGCCCGCCGCTCCACGTCACCTGGCTCGCCACTGACGGACAAAACGAACATTTTGTTTGTTATCGGTTCTACACATATATACATAGAGCGGTGGTAGCTCAATGGTAAGGACACGCGCCTCTTAACCGACGAGTGCGAGTTAAAACCCGGGCACGTACTTCTGGATTTTTTTTATCTATGTACGTATTTATACCACAAGCTCGACGGTGAGGGAAAACACCGTGATGAAACCTGCAAATTCAAACAACTTTGGATTTGTAACCATGACCCAAAAAAATTGTCTGGTTCCCCTATCGTAGGGTTACGAAGGTCAGATCGGCAGTCGCTTCAATGTAATTACCAGACTCGCTACATCCTGGATCATGGTCTAAGCGGACCCCGTCTAAACACGGGACATAACGCTAGGAAGATGATGATATACATTTCGTTATCACGTCTGCAACCCCGAAAGGTTTATCGATTTTCTTCAACTATCGATAGGTTATCGATAGACAATCGATATTGGTCTATCGAGCGGCAACACTAATGAGAGCTAAAACTCTGTCAATTATTTCCGAAACTAGTGTATTTCGACTAGATGTTCCGTACATATTTTTACGTCAAATGGGCTATACTTTCACTCCCTTAAAACAATGACACCTATTCCAAGTCACCCTGTGTCTGTGTGTCAAGTCACTAGTATCGATTCCTTGGCCCTGGCGGGTAGTAGAGCAGCGGGCGGCGCCGCACTCACCCTTGGAGGCGACCTTCATGTAGAGGTCCATGGCCCTGGGGCAGGAGGCGGGCACGGAGACGCCGGCCCAGTGCCGGTAGGCCAGCGCCATCTGCGCGTAGTCGCTGTCGCCCAGCGCGCCCGCCGTGTAGTGCACCAGCGCGCGCGCCTGCGACACGCGCACGCCCACCCCCGTCGCGTGCAGGAACCCCATGCCCTGCGGATTCAACCTCATATATTTCACTCTGACACATTTGGGACCGTTCAAGTATTACAACGCAACGCAATTTTTGTATTTTTCTGACCCTGGATCATGGTCTAAGCGGACCCCGTCTAAGCACGGGACATAACGCTAGGAAGATGATGTATCACGCAGCCTTACCGCATGCGCATCCGCATTCCCCTCATCAGCCAGCGTCTCAAAGATAGCCCTGGCCTTCTCCACATCGAGCTCGACGCCCTCCCCGAAGACGTGCGACCACGCCAGCTTGATCTTGGCCGGCACGTAGCCCTTGTCGGCCGCCGCCGCGATCTGCAGGATCGCGCCGCGCAGGTCCGCCGAGCGACGCTTCAGCTTCGCCATTGCTAAGTCGTACATCTCCTTGGCTGTAATAAATAGAAAAAAAAAACAATAACAATAAAATAACTTCACACTATTCTTTAGCAGGGAAGCGAAGGAACTGGTGTGAAGAGAGTTTACGCCTAACTTTAGACAGCTGCAATTACAGAGTGGCATAATAATATTTTTTTCCTCATTCATCTTTGGAATATTTTTACATTTACATACATATATACATTTCACTTACCAGACCATAAAATTATATAATAAATCAATAAATACATAATAAATGCCTGCCTATTAGAACATTGTAGGCAGGTTGCCTAAGTACATTATTTTGTATCTCAGTATGTGTCTTTGAAGCAATCTTAGCTTTGAGTACCTTCTTTCAATTCCGGAGTCAGTTCATCTTCTTCTTCTTCAGGCAATGGAGGCAAGCTGTCCAACATCATCTGCGGATTTTCTACCTGCTTCTAGAAAAAATGGATATATTTATGTTGATTATTCACTTTACCAGCATTTCATAAAGCAGAGTGTTGTTGCTGGTTACTATATCTCAGGATTTTCAAACAAGCTTGCTCAAACATAAGCCTACATACCTTTATTAGATTTATAAGACAACAGGGAACCCCATTATGTAAGTAAATAGTTAGGAAATGAAGTATTAAGTTTATAGTAATGGAAATAAAGTATTAAGGTGGAAAAAGTGACTAGCGGACAGTGAATATTCCACACAAGAGTCAACTAAGCATCACATACCCTCTGCAATAAATTTACTACAGGATACCCTACTCTAAACTTTATGTATGTATCAACATAATATAGATATCACACTAATATTATTAAGGCAAAGGTTGTGAGTGTATGTGTGTGTATATTTGTTACTTCTTCACGAAAAAACTGTATGAAATTTGGCACAGAGATAGATTAACTGTTTATCTAGAAAAAATGCACAATTTCTGTAGGATACAGAAATATTAATCTATGCGGGCGAAGTCGCAGGAAACAGCTAGTATAGTATATGTACAAATATACAATATTTGTTCCGGCTGTGAAATGTAAAAGTGCTACTTTTGGGAAAACTGCCAAATCAAGGCCCAAAATGCTTTATGATCATAATAAATGAATCTGACAGTCATCTTGTACCAAACTTGGCACCTCTTCAGCCACTACAATTTTTTATGTGTAGGGATAATTTGTTCTATTTTTAAGTCTACATTTTAACATTATAAATGGGTAATTCTTATTTCAATGTGACTAGTCACTTCTATGGATAGCATGTCCTAACTCCTATAATTTTCAATACTGAGTAGATAACTCATGATTAATGAGGGGTTCCACATTCAATACATAGGAATTATAAGCCCTAAGGCAATACTTCTTATCAGTTATAAGTACTTCTTAACAGTTACTTGTAGCATTATAGGCAAATGTGGCTCATGGACGAGACATTTTTGAGAATAACCCAAATACAGATTCATAAACAAACAAATCACACCTCAACATCGGTAGACGCAGCATCTGAACCCTTAGGATCATGAATCCAGTTTGGTTCTGTGTACCGCAACAGGCTCTTCTTAAGGAACTTCAATGTATACTCCATTTGTTCCAGATGATTCTCTGTAATAAATAATAAAAAAAGATGGTCAAACTGACACACTATTCTCTAGCTCCAAATGAATAGACATACTTAAATACGCTCGCTGGATCACTGAAGCTTCACGCGCCGCCTCGTGTCGCGTAATATCGTGCGCCGCCAGCGAAGGCTGAGCGAGAGCGAGATAGCTGTCGTAGCGAGACGGCAATGGCGCACGCGCAATCCTGCACCGCGACGCCTTCTTGCGGGATATTATATTTATACTTTTATGTTGTACTCGTTATACACCCCACTAGTTGTAAGCTATTTTTCTGTATATAATCAACACTTCTATCATTAAATATTCTCTTCTCTACACCAAGACGTGTTTTACTAAGAAGACCTTCTCTGCCAACACTGCTAATATTACTTTTATAACTTGTGTTGTGCCATACTACTTATAAGTCCTATGTAACAGTTGATACTTTTTTTTTACATCACACCCATAATCCCTGAATACCATAATGCCTACACCGGCAGAGTCCATTGATACTTATATTATTAACCAACTGAATTAAACTGCCATTACTTTAGTAGCCTGAATCTTTGGCGTAGTGACCAAACAGCTTGATTATACCAGTTAAAAATCTGTGAGTTATTTATATGGAAGGAGAAAGAAAGTCAAGTTTCTGAATGAGAATCACCTAATATTGTACTCCTGCCAACAGAATATGCAGAATTAAAGATGTGAATCTATAATAAATAAATTCGGTTTTAAACAGGTTCAGTATTATAATAATAATTATTTATTTTCATAAAAGCACATAACAAACAGAGATTGACATTGGTCATTGCACTAAGCTCGCAGACCTGTGTCGCAATAACCATACAGTGAGTTACAATAATTGTGCTTGCCTATTTCAAACATTGTAGCTCCGGTTCAGTAAATCTAAGTTAAATAATACTAATATTTAGGATCTTAATTACTACTAATAGCTAGCATAACAACTAGAAACTATAAATACGCAAGCAGACATTTCTGAGTGAAAAGCCGACTAGCAATTAAAGTTTGAAACACTATGGCAATATCTTTGTCAACTAAGAGGTTTCATAACAGTATATGAATAACGTAACTCTCCAATTTCCTGCTGATAAAATACACAATCACCAAAGTATAAAAATTGTAAATAAATAAGATATCTATGAGCATGAAATACCTTTAGAAGGCTCCTCTTCCTCTTCTTCTTTCAACCCTTTTGACTTCTTAACAGCATCAGCATACTCCTGAAGCGTGATGATCTCCTTATTGACGGCATCCGTCAGCTCCTTGATGTACTCCGGGTCCACTTTAGCACCAGTGTCCAACCCGCCGGAGTTTTCATCTTCTTCATCAATTTTCTCCTCCTCCTTCTTCGTATCTGGCCCGAGCAACTCCGCAACACATAGAGTAACACAACACAATAACACCAGAAATTTCAAACGTCTCATTTTTGTGATTATAAATTAAAACAAGGGCGAAATGTAAGGCTTACGTGTCCTTACAATCTTGTTGCAAATTATACACACAGTGCACCGATAAATATTTTTTTTCACAACATTTGCAAAATCTATAACGAAAACCAATTGTTACAATACACGTGTGCGGTCGTAAGTGCTAAATAAATTAATTATTTTCGTAAAACAAAGTGTTTCACTATTTTTCTCGAAATTGTCACTCATTCCGTCAAAAATGTCAAGAAATCATGAAATGTGACGTACGGGTAAATGCAGTCATGGAATTTAAACGTCAACGTCATTTAGAATGGCTGTATAGTAATCAATAATTTGGTCGCCACCGACAGAAAAAAAGGGATATGCCACCTTGACATTGACTGCGTCAATTTGACGTTTATGTCACAAAATTTTCGTAGGATTTTTGCCAAAAGTACGTTGCGATTTTTGTCAAAATAAAAGCGCAACAATGTTTCGAAAGTGGTTTAACTAGGACAGCGAGTGTACAAACAAGAGGTTCGGTTGTAGGAGCAAGTTCGCCGTATTGAGAGTGAATTTTCGCGTAACCTTTAAAGATGTTACGAATACCGGTGAGAAGCAGACTTCACCAGCAGATGAGGTTGAAGTCCACCAGCTCCAGCAGTATTAGGAGCACATTCATCGAGTACTTCGCGCAGGGCCATGGACATAAGCACGTCAGGTCCAGCCCTGTGGTGCCCTTGTGCGACTCAACTGTGCCCTTTGTAAATGCTGGAATGAATCAGGTAAGAAACATAAACATATATAAGTGCATTATTGATGCCTATGTTGTAAATAAAGACAATTACATTTCATTATCACTGTGTTTTGAAATAGTCATTTTGAATATTTGTCAGTAAACTATATTAGATTTATGTTTTAAAGATCAATTTATTGTGTATTGTATTTGCTTGCTCTATATAGAAAAACATAGTTTTGCAGTGGTTTAAGTAGATCAGTAATAAAATATTGGTAGCCTCCAATTAAGTTTTGTGATTCATTTCAGATTGTTCAAAAACATTTTTGGCTCACAATAGATTGTTGCCATTTTTAATTTTGCAACAATACAATGAATATATAAGAACAATAGATTTACATATGGTAAACCTACTTTATTTTTATGTTCCCTAGTTCTTCTATTATTACCTACTTAGATTAACAACTATACATTAATAATAATTGCTCAGATTGAAATGATGAGGATACATTTCTTATGTACATAGAAAATAACATCTTTAAAATTAGATCATGTATACAACCATAGATTTAGGATGTACAAGATACACAAAGACGGCTCGGAGACATGACCAAAATAAATTTAAACATGTGTTGGTTGACGTCTATGTGTGGGTTAAAAATAGTGTTGTCAAAGACGCACTTTTACATTATCGACTGATTTAGTTGTATACTAATAGTATAGGTATTTAAAACACTTTTTTATACTTTTGATTAATTATTTATGGCATTGATGAAATCAGCAGTTGTTTATATTAGATAAATTGGAATTAGTCGGTAAGAAATCGCATTCTAAGCAGTTCTATAAACAATGAGATGGTAAAATGTATTCCTCGTATATTCAGCGTGTAAAAAATGAAAAAAAAATAGAAATATGTTTTATGATTTATACTAAGACAAAAATACATGACTTTTGCTTTGACTAATGGAATGAAACGAAACAAATAATATATTAGCAACTTTTAATTTAGTGTCATTTAGTTATTTAAAAATAATATGTAGTGCAACAAATTTTTTGCTGCCGTCATTTGCTGTCAAAATGTTTGCTGCAGATAGTGGAGTTCTTACTGGGAGTCCTATCTGGTCTGTGTATAGTCCGCATCCACTTTTTACACAATGCTGGGTTGCTTGGAAACCTAGAAAAAATATCAGTTACTTAACTAACAAATTTACGGAGATAATGAGTTCCCAATGTAAATATAATTATATTTCAACATAACTTGGCTAAATAACTTTGTATTCATGTCATGATGTCGCTAAAAGACGATTAAATTTTTTTCGATACTCGTGACGTCACCGCTTTGTCGAGCACTAGTGTAACCAAACTATTTACTATTTTACACAATATTTTCCCCAATTCTGTTTATAATCACGATGTATACTTAGAAAGAAAATTATAATCAATATACTATTGTAAACATATTTTTCTAAACTGATTACTAGCAACAATTTGACAAAATATGGTTTGAAAAAATCTAATGATAAAATCGTATTTACCTGTGAAAAGTGTATTTATTCGGATTATTCCGTCGTGTAACCTTACAATCACGTACAGAACAAGTCACCTCAATTGCACATTTAGTATTCTCGATTATAATCCAAGGTTCAATACATAAATGCACAAATTTCACTGCGACGTAGAATAGACCGGGACGCTATGGCCTCTTACTCGCAAAAACATTGACATATAGGTACTTCATTCGCTGTCTCTTTTTGTCTCGGGCGGTTTGTATTTCAGCAGGATTTCTCGCTCCCACGCTTTATGTATCTTTTGCATAGTCAAAAAATTCTAAATCTATGTATACAACAAAAAGTAAATTAAATAAATTCTTAATTCCTTGATTTCCAGTTCAAAGGTGTGTTCCTTGGAACTGTGGATCCTCCCTGCCCCAGAGCTGTGAACTCCCAGAAGTGTGTGCGTGTGGGGGGCAAGCACAATGACCTGGATGTGGTGGGCACCGACGGACACCACCACACATTCTTTGAGATGCTCGGCAATTGGTCTTTCGGGGATTATTATAAGGTATATTAAAAATTTTATAATGATGAATAAGTAACAATTGCTTCATCAACAAAACACAAAAAAACTTAGATTATTTCTTAATTTATATCTTACTGTTATTATATCATGACTTATCAAATACTAAAGAGTCTAAGAGCTAGACGCTTAGTGTCATTTATGAATGTTTATACAATTTTATTAGTGTAAAAGTAAACTAATAAAATTGTATAAACTAAACTCTAAGTGTCAATTTAGTCATAACAATTAATATAGCTTGCCCTATATTATTATTTTATCTACCATAATTTGCATTAAGTGTACTTACTTAGGTTGCAGGATACTTAATTTTGAGTATTAGTATAGGTATATAAATAAATTATCTGTTTCATACTTTGTCATAGTTGTTTCTCATGTAATTAATTGCATATTGTAGAAAGAAGCATGCCAAATGGCCTGGGACCTGCTCCTCGGCCCTTACAGGCTGAAGCCAGAAAACCTGGTGGTGACCTACTTTGCTGGAGACGTGATCATTGGCCTGCCAGAAGACAGAGAGTGCAGAGACATATGGAGGGCGATCGGGTAAATATGTTTTTATATCACTTTACCACAAAGAATAAAGATAATTTGAAACTTATCTGTCTGGCAGAGATAATTCCTAACAAAACCTCCTGATTATAATTGCATTGAATTTTATTTACATTTATTGGTTTAATAAGATATAGAAGACCAAACACACTAACTTATATCTTAAAAAATATACATTGTATAAGAAAACATGAGATTTAGTGTAAGAAGAAGTGCTAATATATATAACACCACTATTTTTTCAGGAAATACATAATTCAAAAATCTCAAAATCAAATTCAGATATTTGAATTGATAAAAGTTAATGACTGATTACAGTAAAACAAACTTGCAATGTCAATCGCTTGTAATTGATTGGAATAAACAGATAACATTCGTCAAAACAACAATGTAAATCTTACAAATTGATGTAGATGAAAAAGACAATAAGTATGGAACAGATCACAGCCTGGTCAATATTGTTTTTACTGCCACTATGCCCATTATGTACTCTATGTTATTTAAGTGAGCTTAACTCAAATACTGAGAATTATAGTTTTAGTGCTTAGTAAAAGAAAATTCAAATAAATTAAATTGTATTTTTCTGCAAAATAAATTATTATAATATCATACATTGATGACTAGTTAGTTTAATATATTTTTTGTTATATTTAGGCTTTGCTTGTAAATACAATTTATATAATGCACTTTATATACACACATAATGTGATGTGAAGTGGTAAATCATTTATTCAAAAGGATATTTAAAGGTTACTTACAAGCCAATCATTTCATCAGGTCAGCCAGTGTTTGGCTGACATACGAAAGTGGTTTTAACTTTCAAATAATATTGGTCTATGCTTTTTATTCAGTGTGCCAGAGAGCAGACTGAAGGCTCTCGGTGCCAAAGACAACTTCTGGGAGATGGGCGTCAGCGGCCCCTGCGGGCCCTGCACAGAGATACACTACGTCAACCCGGACGGCTCGCTCACTGAGATATGGAACCTCGTCTTTATACAGTGTAACAGGTCAGTATGACTTCAATTCGTAGTACATGCGTAGGCCGCTAGATGTCAGTGTGCCGAGTAACGATGTGCATACAAGAAGTGCTAAGTTATGAATTTTCTGTTTCTGTTTAATAATACTGTTACATCAGTAGGTTAAATACTAACCTGATCTATGACCTTATATAATTAAATAAAAAATATTATGCTTGAATTTATTAAAGACTGTCTTTTTAATGATAATAGTGTTTTATGGGACTCCCATAAAAGACATCGAAAATAACTTTGGAATTACTCTAAAACATATTTGGAGATATCCACCTCCCTCTGTGTTGAAGGTATAATTATGTGCATACTGCGTATGCTCTTCGCTGGGTGTATGTGTCCCTAGAAGGATAATTCATCTGAGTGTCTGTGTGCCTATTACAATAGGCTGTTTTCCTCTAAAATATTTTTAGTCCATAAGTAAATTATCAAAAAATATTAAATACTTACGTATTTTTTGCTTTATCTGATATTTACTCGAAAAATTACAAAGATACAGCGCTTCAAAGATCTGAAATTTAGCGCTTTACGTCACTTGGACAGTAAAATTTTACACACCTAATGACGTCACGCGGTACTTTAACGCGCTGTATCATTTAGCATTAGAATTTTTAGTTTGTTAAGCAAAAGAAAAAATGCGAAAGCAATATTTTTTTGTGATCTCAATAGTGGACTATAATTGTTTTTTTTTTTGAGGAAAATAGCCTGTCACTAGTTATTTAAGTTCTAATGATGTCGCAGGGAGGCGGACGGCAAGGTGTCCGCGCTGCGGCGGCAGCACGTGGACACGGGCATGGGCCTGGAGCGCGTGGCGGCGCTGCTGCAGCGCGTGCGCTGCAACTACGACACGGATCTGTTCCGCCCGCTCATACGGGCTGTTGAGGAGGTATGTCCGGTACTTACATATCAGCATGCTCGAATCCCCGATGAGGCACTAGCTCCCTTATCCACATTCAGCCAAAAAATAAAACTGGCTGGGTTGGAAGGAAAATGTCTTATAATAACAAACATTTACTTTAGCTTGCTGTCAGCCCCGTCTGCGGGGTCTATTAAGATCAGCGGTAGCTGGAACTGTAAGGACACGCGCTGGTTTCTGGTTTAAACCCAGGCACTTTCCTCTGGATTTTTAAATCAATCTATGTATTTAGGAAGCTAATAGTAACTACCTAAGCGGTGAGGTCAATAGGTTTTTATGTGAATTGTTGAAATCAAACCATGCTTTCTGACAATACATTTAATGGAATCCTCAAACACACATATTAATGCCTAATTGAAATGTTCCTATTTTCTGTAAATTGTACTGTTTCTTCTTCGACAGGCCCGTTGGTCAAGTGGTCAGAGACCCTGGCCACGAAACCAAGGGTCGCGGGTTCTAATCCAGTTAGGGGCAAATGCTTCGTGTGATGAAAATTTGTACTCGACTCATGGTTGTTTATAAACTTATTTAAGTATGTCTATTCGTTCACCTAGTATCCATAGCATAAGCTTAGTTTTAAGCTTAGTTTGGAGCTAGAGAATTGGTGTGTCAGTCAGGACAATTTATTATTATTTCGTGTTCACATTGTATTTTTGGTACCAAATATATTTTTTTTTCTTTATTTATTTCTTTGGTGATTTTACTATGTGGGTTGTTGTGTAAAGGGCGAGGCCTCTTAAATTGACTACATAACACCTGTAAGGTCGCACTGCGTATCATCTTCGAGTTGTCCGCAGCACAGCCAAGGCGTCCCCGCGTACGGCGCGTCGTACGGGCGCGGCGCGGGCGCGGCGCTGGACGGCGCGTACCGGCGGCTGGCGGACCACGCGCGCATGGTCGCCGTGTGCCTCGCCGACGGCGTCTACCCGGCCTCCAGGTACTGCAGGCCTTGAACAGTGTTATGATGGTGATGAATGTTAATGGGAACTCTTGAGAATATCCGACTAGATCACATACATTGATCTGACTCCAAGGTAAGTAGCTTAGGCACTTGTGTTACGGATACCAGACACAACAGTGGTATTACAAATATATACTTAAATATTTTATATTAACACCCAGACACAGAACGAACACAAGTATACATCATACGAATATTTGTCCTGGGTGGGGATCGAACCCACAACTCTTGGCGCATGGGGCAGGGTCACTACCGAATGCGCCATCGAGCTTGCCAAAAATAGAAAATGTTTTCACAAATTCGTTTTATATCATTAGCGCACAAAGGGAGTCCAATTTCATGATTTGGTCGATAATTGAGATCATAGATTTAGAATTTTTTGACTACGCAAAAGATACATAAAGCGTGGGAGCGAGAAATCCTGCTGAAATACAAACCGCCTGAGAGAAAAAGAGACAGCGAATGAAGTACCTATATGTCAATGTTTTTGCGAGTAAGAGGCCTTAGCGTCCCGGTCTATTCTACGTCGCAGTGAAATTTGTGTATTTATGTATTAAACCTTGGATTATAATCGAGAATATTAAATGTGCAATTGAGGTGACTTGTTCTGTACGTGATTGTGAGGTTACGCGACGGAATAATCCGAATAAATACTCTTTTCACAGGTAAATACGATTTTATGATTAGATTTTTTCAAACCATATTTTGTCAAATTGTTGCTAGTAATCAGTTTAGAAAAATATGTTTACAATAGTATATTGATTATAATTTATCTTTCTAAGTATACATCGCGATTATAATCAGAATTGGGGAAAATATTGTGTAAAATAGTAAATAGTTTGGTTACGCTAGTGCTTGACAAAGCGGTGACGTCACGAGTATCGATAAAAACTTAATCGTCTTTTAGCGACATCATGACATGAATACAAAGTTATTTAGCCAAGTTATGTTGAAATATAATTATATTCACATTGGGAACTCATTATCTCCGTAAATTTGTTAGTTAAGTAACTGATAATTTTTCTAGGTTTCCAAGCAACCCAGCATTGTGTAAAAAGTGGATGCGGGCTATAGACAGACCAGATTGGACTCCCAGTAAGAACTCCACTATTTGCAGCAAACATTTTGACGGCAAATGACGGCAGCAAAAAATTTGTTGCACTACATATTATTTTTAAATAACTAAATGACACCAAATTAAAAGTTGCTAATATATTATTTGTTTCATTTCATTCCATCAGTCAAAGCAAAAGTCATTTCTTTTTGTCTTAGTATAAATCATAGAACATATTTCTATTTTTTTAATTTTTTACACGCTGAATATACGAAGAATTTTACCATCTCATTGTTTATAGAACTGCTTAGAATGAGATTTCTTACCGACTAATTCCAATTTACATAATATATACAACTACTGATTTCAGTCAATGCCATAAATAATTAATCAAAAGTATAAAAAAGCGTATTAAATACCTATATTATTAGTATACAACTGAATCAGTCGATAATGTGAAAGTGCGTCTTTGACAACACTATTTTTAACTCACACATAGACGACAACCAACACATGCTTAAATTTATTTTGGTCATGTCTCCGAGCCGTCATTGTGTATCTTGTACATCCTAAATCTATGATTGAGATATAATTCTAAATTCTAATTGATTGAATTAAAACTGTGAGGGGGTGGAACCTCACTCTACACATAGAATTTTGTTTCGGCCGATTTTAAGTTTTTTGGACAGTATTTTCAGACACTGGTTTTTGAATGTCTATTTCTTGCATCCATACAGCAGCATGGATGTATTCTTGAACTATTAAAAAAAAATAAGCAAATATAAACTTTCCTTTTGATGACTTACTTCAAATTCCGCTTCCAGCCTGAACCTGAAACAAATAATGCGCAAGTCGCTAAAACTGTCCACGGACGTGTTCCACAACCCGGATCTCCTATCGCTCCTCTACTCGGAGGTGGCACAGACCCTGGGAGCAGCTTACCCTGAACTGGAGGCGAAGGCGGGCGACGCGCGCGTCGTTATTGATCATGAGAGGAGAGCGTACGAGCGGCTGAGAGCCGGCCTGGTGAAGAAGTGGAAGGATCTGGCCAAGAGGTACCCGGAGGTGGAAGAGATGGGCGATGTGGAGTTGGCCGGCTTTGCATTGGGGTACAAGGAGTTCAAAGAGGTAGGTTCATTTAGTATTTTTTTAGTATTTGATAATATATTTTGAGTACTTGGTTGCGTTACGAATCTAGTAATGCAATTTAAAAATTATATTATCAGTGATACAAAATTAGCCTTTAAATGAGTAAAATCGTTTTTTCCCCAGACAATGGCCAAACAAAAATCTACCGTGATACCAGGTGAATTAGTGTTCAAACTGTACGACACGCACGGCTTCCAAAGCGACCTGATCGAACGCATCGCGGCTCTCAACCAGCTGGAGATAGACAAGAAACGCTTCTGGCAACTCCTCGCCGACCACAAGGCTCGCCACAAGACCGCCTTCAAGGAGCAAACTTCAAACAGAGGACTCCTCTTTGATGCCGCTGTCGAAAACATCATCAAAAGTGGCATCAAAGCCACCAACGATCAACACAAATACGACTACCAAGCAATAGGAAACGAAATCAAATTCAAACCGCTGAAAACAAAACTAGTAGCAATATTGAACAGAGACTGCGACTGGATAGACTTCCTCGAACCGTGCGAAGATAGACCTTATTATCTAGTGACAGAAGACACAAATTTCTACTGCGAAGAAGGCGGGCAAATAGCCGACAGTGGTAACGATTAGTTTCAACGACAACGTGACTTTTAATGTTTGATAGTGTGTTCAAAATTAGAGACTTCGTATTCCATAAAGGTTTTTTTTAGAGTGAAAGCTAGTAACAGCTATGTGAATTATAGGAGTGATGTGGTGTTAGAAATAGACGCGGATAAGAGGCTGAGTGTGATGAGGAACCATACGGGAGTGCACTTGTTGAACGCTGCTGTACGGAGGGTGCTGCCAACAGTGTGGTGTGCCAGACTGGGTCGAGCGTCACCGAGAGCGGGCTGAGTCTGACTCTTTCTGTTTATGGAGACAAGCTGTCGGATAAGGTGATTTTAGATGCTCAAGAATTAATTAGGTAAGTGATAAATTCGTTTACTGCTTTTTCTAGCAATGGTAGCTTAATGATAATGACATGAGTGTAATTGGTTAAAATCTGTACATGTACCTCTCAATTTAATCAAATACCCCTTCTGTAGTAGGCATGTCTCCTTATCCCCATTCTTCTCTTTAATTAACAAATGTTAA
>OX596216.1:13279876-13327911 GCA_951394215.1 Glyphodes perspectalis
TGCTGCACGACCGATTGAGGACACTGATATCCGTCTAGACGTCTATAGACGCTCTGTTAGGAGACAGATGCGCCGGCGGCGTCATGCGGTGGATATTATGATGATATTAGGTCACAGTTATAACTATTGTTATAACTGTGACATAATACCAGGTCAGTTATAATTATTGTTCTAATAAGCGAGTCGACAGATGACCTGCTCATGAGCTAAAAAAAACGGATACATCAGGTCATTACAGGATCTTCAGTATTGTTCGTCATTATATTCATAAAGCGTTGACGATTATAATTTCGGCAAATATATTTGATTTAAACTGTCTAGTCTATAAAAAGGTAGTTCTATTAATTACCTACTTTTCATGAACTGTCAATATACAATGATTTAATATCAGAGAATATCACGTTGTGACGCCACTGCGTGCAATACTGCATTAATAACTGCACTGATGTATATAGCAGTACACGAATAAATCAATGTCAAGTATTGAATAGAAGAATGGAGATTGTTTTCAGCGTTAGTTGCGTTTGGATTAATAACTACATATTTATTTTAATAGTTATAACTTTGTTAGGTTCTATAAAAGAAAAAAGATTAAACTCCAGATTTAAAAAATGGAGGAGTTATATGGTCGTAAAATAATTACTGTTAATTAAAAATGTGCCATTATTGTCACGTGGCACTTAGCACAACTTGTGGGAGGTATGCTTTTGCCCGTTATTTTTAAAACGGCAAGAAGCCACGAATTAATTTATTAATTATGTGATTATGTATTAATCCCTTTAATTTATTTACACAAAAATATATTAATGATGTATATCTCGCTGAAGTTATTGGGATGATAATTCCAATTTTGGAGTCTTCCTACAGTGTAAGTAGTCTACCTCTTATAGTTTTGTAAATAAACACAATAAAGTTATGTTTCGTTTTATTTTTACTTATACACATAACACCACACCCATAATCCCTGAAGGCGAAGGCTAGATTGTCGCCTACACAATTACATACGTAAAATCCGATAAACCATTAGTCGCGTTTACGACATACTAAGCAAGAAACACAGTTGGCACATTATTTTTTAAGTCCCAGACCAACATTGACTAATATTCTGTAATATTCATACACATACCTACTTGATTTGAGTGCAAGTGACAGTGCCTAAAATTAGGACTTTAAGCGTTTATATTTGTCCCTAGCGGGACTCGAACCCGCCGGTCTTTAGTTTCTAACCATTAGGAGAAAGGACCCTTTCGTGTTACGCGTCTTAATCGAATTTAAAATATAGCGTGTATAAATATTATTTTAAGACTTATTTTTATTGACCAGATGCATAATAAGTCCTCCTAACCGATATCGGTCACGTAGGCCAATGACAACGAGGATTAGCCAACTGCGCAGGAGATATTATAGCGCACAAGTGTGTGCGCAAACACAGGTGCACTCTCTGTTCCTTCACGCTCATAGTCCGGTGGTCGGCAATACAACATGATATGAGAGGTCAGGCGCAGGAGCAATGCCCTAACGTGCTTTCCGAGGCACAGGGGTAGTTAAACCACCAACTTCCCGACTCCGGATTGTTACCGAGTAATTTTAATGTTGAAATACCCAACCACAAAGTATTTGGCCCGACCTGGGACCTCTAGGCCACTCCACCAATGAGGAAGTCAGATACATAAATACTATAAACTATAACTATGTTTAGTTATAAAATAGATTTCGTCTGAAAATCAGTAATACATATAATTCGTTCTTTGTTATTAGACTTGACAAACAAAATATGGTTTGAGGGAATCACCATTAGGATTTACAAGAAAAACTCAAGAGTACTTTGTAAAAATATTTTTAATTCATTTGGTTAATTCCTAAATAAATTACAGTTGTATATAATCCTAAGTACATATATACAGGCAAGGGCGTATCCAGGGAACTAATTACTACCTGGGCAATTGGGTTAACGCTTCAGAAGTGAAGCGCATAAGTGTGTATGCTAAAACGTGCACTTGCGCAAGTTCGTGCTGCAAAATAATATAAAAAGCGCAGATTTAGACTAGATTTTTCATAGTATATGAAAGTGTCAATGCAGTAATGATAAACGTCCAGAAATTCTATAATATAAAAATAATGATGTTAGACACCGGCACCGTCGGACTGGTCATATAGCCAAGGCGGTGTTCGTCTATTTATGGGGGCTTGCGCAAGTTGTGGGCAGATACCGTAAACCCCATAAAAAGCAAATGGTTTGGTGCGGAGTCACCCGGGCCTACCAGCCCAGTACGACCCTGGACTCAAACCAATTTTGGAAATTAATCACTATCGCAGTAGACCCTTAATACACGCGTGCGCAAGCGCATATCTTAGCATACAAATGCCCAAATCGCAATCAAAGTTCTTTCTAATATTGATTCGACAAGTTTCATATATTCCCTTGATACACATGTCACTAATCAGTTGCTATCTCCGCATGCGCGTCCGCGACCTCGCTACGCGCTCGTAGCGAGCGGTCGGCGGCTAGTGGTTGTCCATGTACTGCAGCTCGGACAGCAGCAGCACCGTGTCGGGCAGCGGCCGCGGCTGCGGCGACAGGATCGTCATCGTCTGCCGCTCCATGTCCACCGCCGTCCTGAACATACGGGATGCTAAATTATACTACTTGATTGGGTCAGCTTAGATGTTACCATTCGTTTGAAAGGAGCCAGGCCTGGAGCAGTGCCGGCTAACATCCCAGCAACTATTATAGGTAGGTACCGAGGAGGGATTGCAATCAGCGGTATTTTTTATTGGATCCAGCACATGACGCTGGTAGTATACCTAAAATTGTACCGGGCCCAATTGTACTTCGATCGCTAGTACCGAGGGTCGGCTAGGGGCTGGTCGGAGGCAGTGTCGCATGCGAACATAAGACAGATGTGAGCGAGGGCTACTGACACGCAGACGAAGCCGGCCAGGTTGGTGTGCAGCACGTCGTCGTCGGGCCCGGCCGCGAACGAGACCGCCAGCACGCGGTGCGCCAGCGCGCCGCCCGGCGCCAGCGCCAGCAGCTTCGTGAGCGCGTCCTCCGCGCGCATGCCCAGCGGCATGCACGAGTCCGGCAGCGACGGCGCGCCCACCTGCACACATTACACTATTATATACTGCTTATGTACCTATTTACTTACAAGAGATTACACATATTACAATTATATCTTCCAAAACGACTTATTGCAGTAACTAAGAGGAAGATATTTACTTCTGATACGAATTAACACTACGAAAATAAACAGAGTGCACCTCACTCTCTGTTTCTTAACTCTCAAAGTCTGATGACACAGAAAACACAACATGACCGGAGAGGTCAGGCGTAGAACCGACGGCTTCACGTGCCTTCAGAGGCACGGATTTAAAAACTGCCAAATTCCTAACTCTATGCTACTTTCAGCATTTTCAATTTAAAAAAGCATTACATGTAAAACAATTCCAATAAAATGAGTACATTCCGTGTTACATCCTCTCAACGGACAACAATATAGATCGCAGTTGGCCAGCTAAAGGCAGTGCAGTGCTGCCAGATGGACTCACCTTATATATCTTGAGATCGGTGAACTTGACGTCGAAGGAGTGCGGGTAGTAGGGCGTGCGCCGCCCGTAGAAGTACTCGCGGATGCGCGCGTCCCGCGCCTCCGAGCGCTGCGCCGGCGACCGCTCCACCACCTGCGGGGAGACACTCAGTCAGGACCAACGACTAACTTGCTATATAATACCAATAAGACTACTGTAACATGTCTATATTCTCATTAAAAATTAGTACTCATATCCCCGCAGGCATTATGGTTATATGGTACCTAAGCTTTTTATACATAACAAGCTTCAAACATTTGAGGCGCATTGGGTACAATTAGTGTCACATATATGACAAACAATATGTAACAATATCTTTTTATGTTACGATGTGACATACGAAAATCACAATCGTATATAAATTAAAATAAAATAATAAATAAATATATCCGACGAAAGCACATACATCAATCTGTCAAACACTTGTGTTACGGATATCAGAATCAACAGCGGTATTACAAATATATACTTAAATATTAAATATTAACACCCAGGCACAGAACAAACACAAGTATTCATCACACGAATGTTTGTCCTAGGTGGGGATCGAACCCACAACTGGCGCACGGGGCAGGGTCACTGCCGAATGCGCCAACGAGCCAGTCCAATTAAAATATATTTATAAAATATATCTATTTATTTGATCCGCAAAGAAAGAGCTGGCCCAGGACAGACAGAAGTGGAAAAAATTGGAAGGCCTTTGCCTAGCAGTGGGACACTATAGGTTTATTAAAAAACCAAATTATTTGATGTCTCCACATTCAGTATAAAGTAATCAGCCACCAACAAATCTGTTAATAGTCAAGAGACTGATTGCAGATAAACACAAAGAAAAAAATAAAGATGTACTTACACCTCCACTCTTTGGCAGATAAACCACTTTGACAAACTTGGGCATGTCCCTTTTCAATTCGATGAACAGTCTTTCATTGTCTAAAACTAATATCACATCTACCTGAAACACAATAAAACCATATTAAATACAAAAAGGTATTATGACAAACAAATAATATTGTTTCAAAATCATTATTCAGTTAAGGTACATTTATAAACAACTCACTTCAAAAGCTTGCGCTGCATGCGTTAACACTTTATATCCTGCATTTTTTATCCAACCACATGTATTAATAATAACTCCTGATGTTGATGCTGTAAAAAAAAAATAAAGTAGATATAGTTATGGCAGATTTAGTTGGCTTAATTACTTCCTCATTTTCTAAACAAACATAACATCACATCAAGGGGTAAGCAGAGTCAAAGGAGCAGTAGGCTATATTATTAATTTTCTAATTAATAATATAGTCAAATACATGCACACCCTTAACTTGTTATTGATATTATATTTATATAAAATAACTAGCTGTGCCTGAGGTTTTACCTGCGTTTATGGTTAATGCCTATAGCCTTCCTCAATAAATTAACAATACAAAACAAAAACATTTTTTTTAATTTGGACCAGTAGTTTCTGAGATCTGAGATTAGCACGTTTAAACAAACAAACTCTTCAGCTTTAAATATATAAGTAAGTAAAATATAGATGTTATCCATACCTTTTTTATTATTTTCACATCTCTCAGCAATAACCTCCGCTAACCTTGAGACTATAGTGTTATAAAGTTCTAGGTTTTCACTGGGGCTGTTGTGGCCGAAGTGATACACCAAGGGTGCTTGCTGACTGAAGCCCTCCTCGATAGACGCTGGCCTTTCCACCAACATCGCACCTACAAAGTTTCAGTCTGTTGTTAGTTTTATTAATATAAATTCACTTTAACATTACTATGGCTTTAATACAAACAAATGAGTCAAAGTTTAAACCCAAATGAAATACTAACAAAGAGTTTTAAAATTTCATTACCAATTCCTTCCACTGATCTGTTTAACTTACCTATAGTACCAGGGATGCTAATATGTCCTTGTCCAACATCCAAGTCCACAAAAATGGGCCTCCTGCCCATTCGCACAGCATAGTTGAGCAATATCCTGGTCAATGTGGACTTGCCCACGTCACTGGGGCCCACAACCATTGTCACAGGACCTCTTGTGTTCTCTTGCTCCGCAGCTACTCTTTGCTGTTCCAATGCTGCATGGACATTTAAGTATACTACCTGAAAAGAAAGCATTGATTAATAATTGGATTTAATTCAGCCAATCCCCCACCTCAGGAAAAATGAAGGTGTGTGCACAAAAACATCTAACAAAAAGGCTTTTTATCAATATTTAGATTAGAGTTTGCATAATGTATTATAATTACTGATAGATTGATATTTCAGACACTTCTTTACTTTGAGCTTTATTCAGTTTTTGAAAAGGATAGAAAGAGTTCAATATTCATTTAAACAGAATATCATATGGAATAAGAAAGTTGCAACATAAATTGCAATACTGTATATATGTAAGCAGTAATCCACTTACCATTGGGGTTTCCTTAGCAACATAACTGACTTCGGTCCGGCCTCGCAGCTCGACGGTGCAGCCATGCCACGTGAACACGGCCACCTTCGCGCCCGTGTGGAACTCGTACGGCTTGCCCTTCACAAGCTCCGTACCAAACAATTCCGCATATCCACTCTTAACCTACAAAAACAACAAACATCCCGTTAACATGACTTCATTATACCACACACACCTATGAGTGTAGTAATTCAGGAAAATCACACAGAAGTAATAACACTCAAAATAAAACGGTTTTAATTCAACTTACTTCTAAAACCACTTTTTCGTTCTTCGATTCTACTTCGAAACGGAGCTCGGAATCCGGGTCCAATTTGAATTCTTGCAATTGCACTTCCGTCATTTTGAACGTTCACAAGACTTCTATTATATTTACACTAAATATTGTAATTTGATTAAAATTTTAATTTGTTAATTCTAAATCTTGAAAAATACAAAACAAACGCAGTCGTGTCAATCACAGCGATGACAGTTAGTGACGTGCACAATACAGTTATGAATACATTCAATTACTATAACACTTCAAATAAAAGTTCAATTGTTAATCTATTTACAATTAAATATTGAAATTATTGAAATAAAATTTAGAGACTGCACTGGTGAAACGACCATCACACTCGAACACTTGAACACAACTAACTGAATTTGTTGAACTGATGCATCGAATAACCACACCTTCCATGACGTCAGCGTAAAAAAATTGCATGACGTCATTGTCACTCTCGATTATGCGCGCATGTTATTATTTTTCGAAAGACTTACTCGGAAATGATATAGGTACCAGCTTATTAACATTTAATTTACTTACTTACCTAGCTTATGTGCATATCATTATTAACATTTATATCAAACACACATACAAAATCAGAATACAATTTTGTCGTATAATGGTACTAAACCCGAGCACGCACCTCTGGATTTTTCAAAACTATGTACGTATTTATACCACTAGCTCAGCGATGAGGGAAAATATCGTGTTAAAACATGCAAATTAAAACAACTTTGGATTTGTAACCATGATCCAAAAATTGATTGGATCCCCTATCTTATCTTATGCGCTTCAATGTTATTACCAGACTCACTTAATCCTGGATCATAGTCTAAATGAACCCCGTCTAAGCACGGGACATGACGCCAATTTTGTCGTTTTGAATATTTACTGGCTTAACCAGAATCAAATATGAGGCGCACCTGAATAATAACAAAATATTCACACGTGTCATGAGCTGCGACTATGCGCCATGAAGAGTTGTTGACGTATTGTATTTTGCCATCTTTCACTCACATAAAAATAAATGAAATGAAATGAAATGAAATTGTCTTTATTTACGTAGGCTTAAAAAAAACACTTATAAATCGTCAGAATAAGATCAATTTCTACCGAGAAGAAACCGGCAAGAAACTCGATAGGTACTCTTTTAAAATGCCAAGTCTTAATAACTATTAGTTACAATTTATACGTGAATGTAAATTTAGCAGTGCAGGCGAACAGCCTATTCTGGGTCTAAATATATATTCTTATCATTTAAATAGTCTTCTATCTTGTAGTAGCCCTTTTTAATCAAACAATTTTTAACATATAATTTAAACTTATGTACAGGTAAATCAATGAGATTTTGAGGTAACATATTGAATATTTTTATACTTAACCCAATGAAGGAATTACCACTCTTATTAAGTCTGTGATTTGGAACAGCAAGTCTGTGTCTATTTCTAGTATTAAAAGAATGAGTATCTGAAAATCTATACCATTACTAACGTCTAACATTATAAAGCTAAAGAGTTTTTACGATTAACGCACTAATCTCAGGAACTACTAGTGCGATTTGAAAAAAATGTTTAGTGATGGATAGCCCATTTATCGAGGAAGATATAGGCTATATAACATTAACCATTATCGTGGTCAAAACCGCGGGCATGGCTAGAGTGAATATAATACTTTTCATCGAGAATGAAAAGAGGAAATTGTAGACGTAGGTTTATTCGATAAAATAATGTTTTCTTAAAGTATGCAGTTTGTAGGGAAAGTAAGCAAGGAAATTAATAAATAAATATACGGTTCATTTTAAATTGGATGGTTATATTTAAGAATTATTCAAAAATAATGTTCAATTGAAATGCTTTAAGAACATCCCTAGAGTTTTTCGACTCCGTTTTGTTTTGTCTAATGACGTTATTCTTTTAGTATGTACATGCATTAAATAGCACGTGAAAAATATTTATATAATTTAATTTAAGGTCAAACCAGAATTCTATATTTGTAGTTAGTAAATATATATATTTCACAATATATTGAACCAAATTTTATTAACAAAACGTTGACAACGACATTTCATTTTGAAAACTGTTTTGCGATGTAAACAAAGAACACATTTTCGGTGTTTTAATTATTATTCTTTATGATAAATGTTTAATTGTAATCCTACATAATGGAAAATTCATTTTTCGAATACCGTGACAAAACTGGTGTAGCTAGTGATTCGGATAGCGAAGTAATTGATAATAGTTTAGTAGTCGATGTGCCTTTTTCATCGAAGAAAATACCACCGGGATCGGCAATAAAAAATCGCACTGTCTTTGTTGCAGAATCTGAGGAATCTACAACTGACGGTAAGTAAATATTCAAATAAGACAGTAAAAAAAATTGCAGCAAAAAGCAGTAACCTTGGATGTTCTTTTCTGAGCCTCCAACAGAACATCTAAGGTTTCTTACAAGCCCTTATTTACTTAAAATATAGGGTCAGAATGTAGTTTTATTTCTGGTAATAGTAGTATATCTTCCAATATCATAATAATTTAAGATGTTGCTCTTTTTAACTAACTAAACTTCACGCCACTTTCCTAGCTTAGCAGGGTAGGGAGAGAGAACCAAACGCCATATGGCACCATCCTTATATACCTCTCGCCCTTTTAGCTTAATAATAATAAACAAATGCATATTATCATAGTCAAACACAATATCTTTGAATCATATCTGAGTGTTAAACAAATATTCAATTTTCTGTCCAGAATCTGATGAGGAACAAGATGACAAACAACCGGCTGTGCCAAAGACTGTAGTTAGACGGAGCAGTGTCCACAATCCTCAAGTTATATTAAGCAGTGATGATGGTGAGAAACTTAAAAACTTCAACAGTTATAACAGAACTTTGTGTAGATGTTTACTTTAGATAGTGGAATACATTGATATGACTAAGAAAATATTGCTATAATGTTCAGATAGAAAACATTTGATCAAAATATTATACATAAAATATTTTACATAAAATTCTTGTGGGAGTATTGATCACTTCTCACATTTAAAACTAATGACCATTAAATTAAGTTTAATTAACATACATAATAACCACTTATTGTACTGGGTTACATAATTACCACTTAATTGTCCAAAGTCTTAGTAACTTAATACAATTAAGTGGTAATTATTAAAAGTCTTTACTTTTATAACTAATGCCAACTTATTCTATTAAATTTAATTGTAGATAGTTATTTGTATGAATTGCTGTTTTAATACAATTAAACTTAATTACATTAAGTGGTTATTAGTTTTTAAAGTGAGAAGGGCTTAAAATACCTATATGTTAATCACTTCTCACAATTACCACTTAATGTTAAGTTTAATTGTATTAAAATATCTTAAATAATGAACTGGACAGTGAAGGCAATTGAAATATTCTAGATGGCAGCAAGAGAGGCAGTATAAGGAGACAGTCTGGGTCATCACCAAACAAAGTAGTTATGAGCTCTTCTGATGAAGGTAAATCATCTATACTTAAGATAATGATTATAAGATTTTGTTCTTAATTTTAAGTTTACGTATGTTGTTACTTTCAATGTTGTGTGCACCTGTAATAGGCATATGTATAGGAATTTTATGACCATATTATTTTATGTTACAAGTGATATATATATATATGCTGTTGGTGTACCTTTTTGGATAAATAAATAAATAAATAAATATACTTATAATAAATCTGTAGAGAGGTCAATTCTGTACATGAAATATATTTTCAAAATAACTATCAGGGGGTGATTAGGGATCGATACTGATGCCTAAAATGCAATCAGTAAAATTTTTGTCTGTCTGTTTGTCTGTCTGTCTGTCCGTCTGTCTGTCTGTCTGTATGTATGTTCCTTATAGAAACAAAAACTACTCGACGGACTTTAACGAAACTTGGTACAATTATTCTTCATACTCCTGGGCAGGTTATAGTATACTTTTCATCACGCTAAAATCAATAGGAGCAGAGTAGTGAAGGGAAATGTTAGGAAAACGGGAGAAGTTACTCCATTTTTTAAGCTTCCGTCGCGTGTGCAGCCTTAATGGTTAAAGTTACATAGAAATCATGTATGACGGAAATAGTCTTTATAATATTAACCATAAACGCGGGTGACACCGCTGGCACTGCTAGTCCTTACTAAGAATAATACATACAAACATACATACATAATATCACACCTTTTTCTCATGGGGGTAGGCAGAGATCACTTACTTCCATTTGCTAAGATCCTGACATACACCCTTCACTTCTTTTTTTAAATTTTTATAAGAAAATAAAATATGCTTTTATTTACATACAAGCATTGATGTGTGTGGGAGGAATATTATAGACCAAGTGGTAAATAAAATGTCTTTAATAACGTCCAACTCCCACTATTTTTGAAATTTAGCTCTAGGAACCCGTGTTGGTCTAGGATTTAATAAAATAATAAATATCAGATTACATCACATACATTGATCTGACTCCGACGTAAGTAGCTTTAGTACTTGCGTTACGGATATCAGAATCCACAGTGGTATTACAAATATACACTTAAATTTTGGATATTAACACCCAGACACAGACCAAACACAAGTATGCATCACACAAATATTTGTCCTGAGTGGGGATCAAGCTAGTCAAAAAAGAAATAAAAGGTGACTAATGGTATATAGTTGGGTATGTGATTGTGTAGGCGACGAGCTAGGCGCTTTTAACTACTTTAAAAAAAAAAAATATCTGACCCAGCTTCGTTTTGTTTTTTGGGGGAATGTGGTTAAGAAGCTTTCTCTTTGACCCTGCCTGCCCCTTCAGGGATTACGGACGATGTATGTAACTTTAGAACCAAAACTGTAGAACAGCAAAACCTACCCACAACTTGTAGCACTTTTCAGAACATTCAATATGCAGGTGTTACCAAGGTAAAATTTTTAATTACTCTCAGGTGAAGTCTCTCCAGAAGTAATACCAAGAAGAAGGCCCCCACTCAGACCGAAGTCGACAGACTCGCAATCGGACTCATTCATCGGCCGCATGAAGTCTAAGAAGCGCATGATCCTTATAGACTCTGACACGGAGAACTCCATCATTATAGAACATGACAAGAATAAGAAACTTGTTTGCTTGAAAGACACACCACTTAAAATAGACAGTGGGAAACAAATTGATGTGCAAAGTGATGAGAACATGAGTTCTGGTGATGATGATGAAGAAAGTGAAGAAGATGAAGATGACAAGGAGGGTGGAGTGGATGATGATGATGAGGGCCCTGATGAAGATCAGATGGTGATGTCTCGCGCGACGCGGATGAGTATCATGGGCGTGATACCTAAAGATAATGATAGTGACGAGTCAGATTTTATTCAATCAGATGATGTAAGTTTTTCCTATTTATATTTTTATTGAATGTAAATATCATTACTATTGACTGTAATAGCTTTATATCTTTCACAGTCAGTATCTGGTACATATTATACTATCATAGTTCTAAAAAGAACTAGCTGTGCCCACGGTTTTACCCACATTTATGGTCTTTTATAGCGTATATCCTTTCTCGATAAATAGGCTATCTAACACTGAACGATTTTTTTTTATCAGACCAATAGTTCCTGAGATTAGCGCGTTCAAGCAAACAAACAAATTAACTTTTCAGCTTAGTAATATTAGTATAGTAAATTGTAATATTACTATATTTTAAATATGTGAACTGAAGGATGTCATTTTATATTTAAATTGTTAACCCATTTAAGATTACATGTTGATTTTCTTTAATTAATTTTTTATATTTGAAAACTTTATTTTAGAGTAAACCTATATCAAGAGTTGGCTCCACCAGCAGCCTCTCCGACTTACCAGATGTGAGCACTTGTCTAAGCAGGTCCTCAGAGAAACCTCCAGAAGAAGAACCACACCATGAGCCCGAACCTGACAATGACACCTCAAGGATAACCTGTTCACCATTCTCCAGCCCCCTGAAAGACATTACCAATGACCTGAACACTTCCAAAGAGAAAGCCACTGTTGACAGTCAAAATATATCTATAATAGATTTGGATTTAAAAGAAAATGAATCTCAGTCTTTGAGGGATAAAGTCTTAAATAATTTGACGGCACCTGCTAAAACGAGTGCGGTAGATGACGATGACGATGTTACTATAATAGATAGTAAGCCTGAGATTATAGCGTTAAGCAGCGATGATGAGGATGAGGTGAGTGATTGTTCGTTTTTATTTTACATGACTGGCTTGATAGCGCATTCGGTAGTGTGGGTTCGATCCCCACCTAGGACAAACATTCGTGTGATGAATACTTGTGTTTGTTCTGTGGTGTTAATATCCAATATTTAAGTATATATTTGTAACTAGCTGTGCCAGCGGTGTCACCCGCGTTTATGGTTAATATTATAAAGACTATTTCCGTCATACATGATTTCTATGTAACTTCAACCATTAAGGCTGCACACGCGACGGAAGCTTAAAAAATGGAGTAACTTCTCCCGTTTTCCCAACATTTCCCTTCACTACTCTGCTCTTATTGATTGTAGCGTGATGAAAAGTATACTATAACCTGCCCAGGAGTATGAAGAATAATTGTACCAAGATTCGTTAAAATCCGTCGAGTAGTTTTTGTTTCTATAAGGAACATACAGACAGATAGACAGACAGACAGACAGACAGACAGACAGACAGACAGACAGACAGACAGACAGAAAGACAGACAGACAGACAGACAAAAATTTTACTGATTGCATTTTTGGCATCAGTATTGATCACTAATCACCCCCTGACAGTTATTTTGAAAATATATTTCATGTACAGAATTGACCTCTCTACAGATTTATTATAAGTATAGATACCACTGTTAATTCTGATATCCGTAACACAAATGCTTAAGCTACTTACCACAGAATCATATCAATGTAGGTGATATAGTCGGATATTTACTTCCATTTTAATTTGGAGCTTAATCCTTGTTTCACATAGAAGTTATGAAATTAATATATTATTGCCACAATATATCTTCAGCACTCTCTCAACAACGGCCTTCTCTACTACTTCTTAGGCCCATCGATGGTGATGAAGGAGAAGGCTCTCGTTAAGAGATAGCATGCAGTGCCAAATGGTCTTTACATGAGAAACTATAATTGAAAATTAAAGATTACTTTTAAATCATTGATTGTTAAAGCTGTCATATATTAATACTTCTGTGAATTAATTTAAATAGATTTTAGGCATAATGATTTTGTATGCGTCAATAGGATTATATGTAATTAATTATTTAACTATTGTCTAAAAGGTTCAATTCAGAATTTTGTTAGCATGAAAATGGTTCATAATCCTGATATATCTCAAAATACGCATCAATGTCGCGCTATACTAGTATGATTGATGATAGTGATTGATTTTTTAAATAAAAACTTTTTTGAGGGTACACACACAATTATGTATTCTAACAGTATGTCACTTTCAAATTACTAGTTTTATTATGTAATAGAAGGTAGATAGTTTGATCATAATTTTCAAATCAATTTTAATTAACAGCTGATCTAATTGTGTCGTTTTAATGTGCTTATAAGGAATTTTGACAAAAAAATAAAAAAATTGCTTAATTCTATGTGGTGTGACTTAAGTCTATAATCGTGTGTATGCTGTGATATTAAAAATAAGTTAAAATGTCGAAAAGTCCCAGGAGTCCAAAACGCGCAAGCTTAGATAAAGTAAGTGCTAACAAATGTCAATGTTGGTATTATACAAACAATTTTGTATCGAAAACACAATTTTTTTAAAATTCTGAATCGCATAATGGAGCAAAGAACGGCTAATTACAATGACATTTGATTCGCAGCCTTTTTGGCGCTCAATCACCCTGAATACCAAATTAATTGTGCTTTCAATATCTCATAAACTGGACAATAATCCAATTAACTCTCTTTCCATCTAACCCGATCCAGTTTAACTTAGCTGAAAGTGGTTAAAGCGGTTAGCTGCCCCTTGGATCTGCCCACCCTTTCAGGGATTACAAGCGTGATGATATGTGTGTTAAGTCTCTTTTTCGCTCATACATACATACATACATAATGTCACATCTTTTTCCCCTTTTTCGCTCATCGCCTACCGTTATATTTTGTCTTATTAACTCAATGAACTATTTGAAGAAAAGGCTAGTTTACGCAAAACATTTTTTAGTCCGTAAGTTAGATTATTAAAAAATATTTAATACTTATTTTATTATATATACTCAATAAATTACAAAGGTACAGCCCTTCAAAGATCTGAAATGGGGCGCTTAAAGTCATTTCAAAGTTAAAATTTTATAGTACGCGGTACTTTAACGCACTGTATCTTCATCATTTATGGTTTTCTGAACAAAAAAAAAAATATATATATAAGCAATATTTTTTAGTAAAAGACCATAAATTTTTTAGGCTACTTGTGTATTAATTTAAAACTTGTATTCTCGTTTGGCGAATACATGTAAATACTTCTGTTTCGTTTGCTTGTGAATTTGATGTCCAGTTGCACAAATATTGTAGGTAAAAGAGGTGAAGAAATCACCGAGCGTGAAAAAATCATCGAGCGTCAAGTCGCCGCGCGTGAAGGATGAAGACTCGAGTGAGAGCCGCGGCGGCATCAGACAGTACTTGGTGCCGCCCAGCTATCCCAGCAGCCAGGTGGTATATGTGCAGAAGCATGTGCGGGAGAACGAGCTGTCCAAGCTCAACAGCTTGAAGGAAGACCTGAACAACATCAGGGTGAGTGACAACTTTTGTTAGATGCATATAGACTGGTCTGTACATTTTATTGTCGCATTAGCCCACTGGCTATATGATTGATTGATGAGGACCCTTTGTAAATGCAACAAAGCAGTTAAATAATCATTATTTTGTCTCTTTATGGGTAATTATACCGTTTGGTTCGGAACCACTGATGTCGCCAGTATTATTTGTGCAAACCTACATTTATATTTGTAATGTGTGACACTCCTCTCTTTCCTCCTCTATATCTGTCGGAGACTCACGTTAGATACACAATGACCTGTCATCATCAGAACCTGCTGGAGAACATGGACGTGAGCACGCTGCCGGACGGCGGCGTGCGGCTGATCCAGCGGCTCACGGCGCTGGAGGCCGACGTGCGCCGCCAGGGGGACAAGGTCGCCAACATGGTCGTCGAGCCAAGTTAGTAACAATCAGTTACTCTGATCTAAGGTCATACATCCAAGGCCCTTGGAGTCAGAGATCCAGAGATGTTGGACGCCGAGGATGTTGTGGCAGTTACGGCGGTCGGCCCACCCGGGTGAAGGGTGGTACCGAGTCCTATGGAATTAGTGGGTGTCCACAATCTTTGGCTGGAGAGGGGTTCTCCGACGGGTCTGTCAGATGGCTCTGGAAGTGCTACTATTTGTATTGTACTCAGTGGACTAAAGCCTGTTTTAGGACTAGGGGCGGCAAAGAGCTCTCCGATGTCCCTAGTAGGGATAGAAGCACTGTTGCTTGCCCGAAATTAGGGGTTCCATTGTTTGTTATTGGATGATTGCAAGAACTTGGAGATAATATGAGGCCCTACAGGACCTGAGGCCCGAGGCGAACTGCCCCTTCCGCCATCCGGTTTGTCCGCCACTGATTGTACTTGCTTTGTTTATGAGCCAAAATTTGATAATAGCTTAAAGTGAATTTGCGTTTGTCTGTTTATAGATTAGATAATCAGAAAAAGTATAGATATTTTGTTTCGTTTGTACAACTTCATTAAAATTTATAGATGCGCCGACGGCGGAGGACATCGCGAAGGATGGGTTCGACCAGCAGGGGCTGTCGTGGGACGACATCCAGAAGGGCAGCAATGCGGTGCAGCCGCGCATGTTCGGCAAGCAGGGTGAGTGACGGACGGACAGATTGATATTCATCATGTGTCTGTGTTTAGGGAATGCCTTTAGATATTCCGCTTTTGAGATGATCTTGGTATTTTTATTATTTTTTACATTTAGCTGCCTGCCTTGGCATTTCTTAAGACAGTAATTAAGAAATTGAGATACAAATAAAAAAAGCATCAAATTATTATGAAATGGAATATCTCAATTAACAGACTGACGGTAATTCTTAAGTATTTTTAAAAATCTCCCTACTGTCACAATTATATAGAGATTTCTAATGTAACTCACTTTTCTGTTAAATTTTCATTTATTTTATTATGATATACACAATACGTCACAATCGTAACTTAATCTTACAAAAATAGTTTAAAACCAATACAGACATTATCATCTCAAGTAAAATTGTGCACGAAATCCTTTTGCGGGCCATTCCCCCAAGTGTGACTTATAACTGTATTGTGTTAGTGTACTAATTACATTCTACCCAGCCATGGCGACCCACATGGCGGAGCGCAACCTGATTCTGGAGCGCCTGCGCGACCTGCACGCGTCGCTCGCGTCGCGCCCGCCCGACTCTGCGCAGGCGCAGCCGCCCAAGGCGCTCAAGAGTACGCTGATGCCGCACCAGCTGCACGCGCTGGCCTGGCTGCGCTGGCGCGAGACGCAGCGCCCTTGCAGCGGGATACTGGGTGAGGGATATGCTACCACACTAGTCTACCATTAGCATCTTGTGCTTCTGTGGTCGGCTACATAAAGGCGTAGACGGTACATCCGCCCACTACCGTCATGGGAGGAGCAGACACTCGGGATAGTAGGAGGGTCGTCCTAACATTACCTACTTCGAGAGAACCAGGATTTCGTCCAACCCCCCATTTCTGCGGAAAGGTGCGTCATGCGTAACATATTCCCCTGGCTCAGAAAAACAAGAAAAGGAAAGTAGTCCCATTCTAATCATAAGTGCCCGCAGAGTCCTGGCCTCCTACCCTGCACCAATGGTCTAAGACATAATCGTTATCGGTGAGACGAAGCGCCACCAACAAGCCTGTTGATGCTTTGCAAGAACGCCGAAAGGCTTAGTAGATATTTATTTATTTATATTACATGGGGCACTTCATCTCGACCAAATAGGAGTTACATACAATACATACAACATCACGCCCATGATCCCCGAAGGGGTAGGCAGAGTCGTAGGGGCAGCAAGCCCCTTCAACCACATTCAGCCAAAAATAAAGCCGGGCTGGGTCAGATGGAAAATTGTGGAAAAGCAGTGACAAGCGGCTAACCTGTCGCTCACACAATCACACACCCAAAACCCGATACCCAAATAGGAGTTCTTCTATACAAAGGGCCTTGGTAATCCCGAACATAACGTTATTCACCCGAAAGAATGACGGTACGTGCGCGGCATTGCCCTCAATAAAAAGGATATTTACATAAAGTATTTCACTTTCTAGCCGACGACATGGGTCTGGGCAAGACGATCACCATGATAGCGCTGATCGTGAGCGACAAGGAGGCCTCCATCGACGACGACGACGACGACGACGACGACCAGCCGCGTGGCAGCGCCAAGCGTAAGCATTCCGTATACTAGTTCGCGCACGCGAGTTCGCACGTCATATTTCAATACCAGCTCTGACGGACCTGATGCACCCTATGAAGTTGGTCTCTTACTTCCGACTGACCAACTTCACCCTCTACCCTCGATAGCACCTCAAAAGGCTCCCTCATGAGTTTTATCTGGCGGGCCAGGCCGCGCCGATGGTGACGCCAGATTAGCGTGAGAGGAAGAATCTCGAACAAAAAGCCCGTCATCAGTGGGTATGAGAGAATTCGGGCAAAGGGCCTGCGCTCAAGGTCCAAAACCGCCGCTTATAAGGGCGATGATTTGACGACGTTGATGTCTTTAAACTTAAAATAAATAAATATCCAACGACATCACATACATTGATCTGACTCCGAGGTAAGTAGCTTAAGCACTTGTGTTACGGATATCAGAATCAACAGTGGTATTACAAATATATACTTAAATATTGGATATTAACACACAGACACAGAACAAACACAAGTATTCATTCCACGAATGTTTGTCCTGGGTGGGGATCGAACCCACAACTCTAGGTGCATGGGGTAGGTCACTACCGAATGAGCCATCGAGCCAGTTAAAACCTATATGTCTTATGTATACATTATAATTTATTATCGCGGACCCATTTTGTGTTTACTTCATTTCAAACCAAATTCATTTTGTATCGCGTGATTAATATTACGTTTGTATTCGTCTTGAGTGGTTCAGCCCACGCCGCAATGCATCATCGTAGCGCAGTCGGCTAAACTTTTCGTTACAGGTGATATTTTGATTAAGTGCCAATTTCAAGGAGTATTTTTGAATTTCGACATAAATTGGCGACTATTTCCATGTTGGATGATAAAACATCGCGAAATGTTAATTTGTTTTTAATACAGCGTATTGAAATAGTAGTCCCGGGAATACGAAGTAATAAATGACTCGACAGATCTAAAAACAAATGCTGAAATTGACTGGACGATCGTCAATTTCTCTTTATGCTAGTATTTATTTGTGTATTACATCTGGTCACGGTCCGTTTTGCGTTTATTTTGTTAAAGCCAGTCTAGCTATCCAAAGGATTGTTATTAGATTCTTGCAATCCTTCACAACAATCAATATCCTATAATCTATAATAATCCTTAAGGATTTGCAAGAATCTATTGATTGTATCTATTGATATATATTGATTGCGTCAGAAATGACCCATCGCTTGATACAATTAGACTTTAAATTCTTGGGACAGGAGGGATTTTTCATGGATGAAGACTTGAATCAATCGAAAGTAAGTTATATAGCAGTACCAAAAAAATATTAAGGTCACCAGTAGTACTTAACAATAATACTTTTCATATAGCATATTATATTCCAAATATCACAGTGAGGTCAATGGTCTCAGCTCAAGAGCACCTGTATTTAAACGCCGGGGTGCTTAGCCAAATGCGTGTTAGGGATTCCATGACGAACTTCGCTACCGTTCGTATCGCGTCACAAATTTGTTTACTAAGAACTAATAGTGCGGAACTCGGAGTTAGTTCCCCATTTGTCCACTCGAATAAGTCTGTGGCGCGATACGAGCGTTAACGAAGTTCGTTATGGAATCGCTGTCGCGCATTTGGCTAAGCACCCTGGTATATTACTGTCTATTCTCCGTGTCACGTGATGATGCCTCCCTCCTTGAAGTCTTACGTAACCAACGATTGTTCTTTTGCGCAGTGACCCGCAGCGATACCTCCTCCATCCTCCGAGTCATACATAAATAATACGTTGTTCGTGCTTGGAGTCCTACGTAAATAAAAAAATAAATTCTCCAGACTGACACACCAATTCCCTTGTTCCATACTAAGCTTATGCTTGTACTATGGATGCTAGGCGAACGGATAGACATACTTAAATATGTTTATAAACATCCATGACTCGAGTACAACTGTCCATGATCATCACACGAAACATTTTCCCCTAGCGGGATTCAAACCCGCGACCCTCGGTTCGTGGCCAGGGTCTCTGAGCACTCGACCAACGGGCCAGTGACAATAATATGTGTTCCGTGTGTAGTGAGTGCCGGCGGCACGCTGGTGGTGTGCCCCGCGTCGCTGCTGCAGCAGTGGGCGGGCGAGGTGGGCAAGCACTGCGCCGCGCACGCGCTGGCCGTCTGCCTGCACCACGGCGCCGCGCGCGCCACCCAGCCGCACCGCCTGGCGCCCTACGACATCGTCGTCACCACCTACAACATCCTGCAGCGCGACAGCGAGAAGGTGACTACACTACCGATGCGACTATGTATCGGACAACACATATATCGATGTTTTCTGTATGAATTCCTAAATCTGACTTCTTAGGTCGATAATTCGTGCCAGGTTAAATGCGTGCACACGCGCTGAATGGATGCAAGCTGAGAAACTAGCTACCGCTAGTTTGACGTGGACGAATGGCTTACATACCGATGAGATTGCATTAAACTGTTAAAGATACTACATCTATACTTATAATAAATCTGTAGAGGGGGCAATTCTGTACATGAAATATATTTTCAAAATAACTATCAGGGGGTGATTAGTGATCGATACTGATGCCAAAAATGGAATCAGTAAAAATTTTGTCTGTCTGTCTGTCTGTCTGTCTGTATGTTCCTTATAGAAACAAAAACTACTCGACGGATTTTAACGAAACTTGGTACATTTATTCTTCATACTCCTGGGCAGGTTATAGTATACTTTTCATCACGCTACAATCAATAGGAGCAGAGTAGTGAAGGGAAATGTTGAGAAAACGGGAGAAGTTACTCCATTTTTTAAGCTTCCGTCGCGTATGCAGCCTTAATGGTTAAAGTTACATAGAAATCATGTATGACGGAAATAGTATTTATATCTAATATTAATCATAAACGCGGGTGACACCGCTGGCACAGCTAGTCATTAATAAATTCAACCCCTCAGCCGTCTGTTTTTATTGCGAATAAATAAATAAACCTTTATAAAGAGCAATTAATAATCTCATGTTACATACATACATATTATCCATAATAACATTTTTTAAACTAACAATCTATGAAAACGTCTGTATTTTCAATTAATGCATAAGTTTTGTAACATCTTTTACAAAATTTTTTTTTTTGTATATATGTAATAAAAATTCACATTGAAATCCCTATAAAAAATGTTGTTTTGTAAAATAATGATGCCGTGATTGTCCCAGAACGGGGTCCTGATGCGCGTGAGGTGGCGGCGCGCGATCCTGGACGAGGCGCACATCGTGCGCAACCACAAGTCGGCCACGTCGCTGGCGGTGAGCGGCCTGCGCGCGCGCCGCCGCTGGTGCCTCACCGGCACGCCCGTGCAGAACAAGGACCTCGACCTCTTCGCGCTCATGAAGTTCCTGCGCGTCTCGCCCTTCGACGACCTGACCGTCAGTACTCGCCCTTCGCCGACCTCCCTACACTGACAGTAGGCGGAAGGTCTTTGCTTAGACTGAATTTGCTGTATGTGACCCTGAAGCAACACTAACCCTGGTCTCAGATGACCAATAAAAAGTACCGTTTCTCCATTGGCGTCGCGTCTCGCCGCCTCTGTATACGCGGAAAGCCCCTTCGAGTTGGCGTGCTATGGCCTATCACAAATTTCCTTAAGTGATTTGTGAGAAGGGGCAGTATTTATGATTATGGCCATGACTTAAACAAATTAATTCGGTCGTGCTGCAATAAATTTGATCACAATAAGCGGTCTGATCTCGAAGCACGCTGAAAGAGACGATGGCGCTGGTATACTGTCTTGTACTGGTATAAAAATGGAGTGTTTTTCTCTTACAGATGTGGAAGAAATGGATCGACAACAAAAGTCAGGGCGGCCAGGAGCGGCTCAGCACGATCATGCGCTGCATCCTGCTGCGGCGCACCAAGCAGCAGCTGCAGCAGAGCGGGCAGCTCAACTGCCTGCCCGAGCGCTCCACGCACCAGCAGCACGTCGCGCTCACGCACCAGGAGATGAACGTCTACCAGAAGGTGCGCTCTGTGGGGACGCGCCGCACCGACCACCGGTCAATGAGGGGTTTTGAATTAAAACATCAGATAGATGGCATAACTGTGGCGTGCGGTCTTGTCACCCTCCTCATTCGTATGTTTTCAGAACAAACTGACATGCTGTCAACAAAGAGCCTATAGTGACAGTGATAAAGCCACGAGACTCCCACGTACCATCTGGCGGTTTTTGTGTTTGTGAAAACCCTCATTGCGGCCACTTTACATCACTAGTTTAAAAGAAGATACCCTAAAGGATCCTGCAGTACCTTCTCTGATATTTATAGTTCCTCTGATAAAGCTTACAAAACTGCTAGGGCATTTACTGTACCAGACTAAATCTAGAATGACGGTTAAAGCTTACCCTAAATTAGCTAGGTAGTGGGTTCTTGGAAACGCTTCTCGAAGTTCTCAAAGTTTAGTTAAAGATGAAAGAAGTTGAAGAAGATTATTGACGTGTTTTTCTGTTCCAGGTACTGGTGTTCTCCAAGACGCTGTTTGCGCAGTTCCTGCATCAGCGCGCGGAGAAGCAGGCCGACGCGCACGGCTTCCTGCCGCCCGCGAAGGACACCGCCTACTCCAAGATGCACAAGAAGATGATCGCCTTGCAAGGTATGCTGAGCTGAGTACACTGGCCGGGACCGTGTGAGGCGCCTATTTGCTTTTATAATGTGATGGGTTTCTTGGTTTTGCGGTTGGAGACCCTTGCCACGAAATCCAAAGTCATAAATTCGTAATCTATTAATGACAGATGTTTGGTCACAGACGCATTTTACTGTCGTCGCGCTTGTACCCAAAGCCCACAAACGCCCATTGTAGCCAACCACCACCATGCGTAGTATTACACGCTCATACTTTTTATCTCTCGATTCTTTTGACCCTATTTGTCAATCCCCTCCTCACGATTCTGTTGAACGACTCCCAATCGTCTCGGAGTCGGCTCTTTCGCGATATTACTTCTAGCAAGATCGTTATCGTCCAAGAAAGGTCTTTGTATGCCTTGTCTCCAAGAGATCTGTTGACACATTGGGGCATATTCATTCGTTTTCCCGCAGGCGCGAAGCCAGTAAAGTCCCACGAGATCCTGGTGTTGCTGCTGCGGCTGCGGCAGGTCTGCTGCCACTGCGGACTCATCGCCGCGATGCTGGACGCGGACGGCGGCGCGCTCGACGACGACGAGGCCGACGCCGGCGCCGGCGCCGACCTGCTGGCCGAGCTCAACAAGCTCTCCCTCGAGGACTCCAGGAGCAGGCGCAAGGTGAGGTAGCACAGGTCCTGGTGCTGCCGCTGCCGCCGTGCGGGACGCGGCTGAACTGGGGGACTCCAGGAGCAGGCGCAAGGTGAGGTAGCACAGGTCCTGGTGCTGCCGCTGCCGCCGTGCGGGACGCGGCTGAACTGGGGGACTCCAGGAGCAGGCGCAAGGTGAGGTAGCACAGGTCCTGGTGCTGCCGCTGCCGCCGTGCGGGACGCGGCTGAACTGGGGGACTCCAGGAGCAGGCGCAAGGTGAGGTAGCACAGCTCCTGGTGCTGCCGCTGCCGCCGTGCGGGACGCGGCTGAACTGGGGGACTCCAGGAGCAGGCGCAAGGTGAGGTAGCACAGCTCCTGGTGCTGCCGCTGCCGCCGTGCGGGACGCGGCTGAACTGGGGGACTCCAGGAGCAGGCGCAAGGTGAGGTAGCACAGGTCCTGGTGCTGCCGCTGCCGCCGTGCGGGACGCGGCTGAACTGGGGGACTCCAGGAGCAGGCGCAAGGTGAGGTAGCACAGCTCCTGGTGCTGCCGCTGCCGCCGTGCGGGACGCGGCTGAACTGGGGGACTCCAGGAGCAGGCGCAAGGTGAGGTAGCACAGGTCCTGGTGCTGCCGCTGCCGCCGTGCGGGACGCGGCTGAACTGGGGGACTCCAGGAGCAGGCGCAAGGTGAGGTAGCACAGCTCCTGGTGCTGCCGCTGCCGCCGTGCGGGACGCGGCTGAACTGGGGGACTCCAGGAGCAGGCGCAAGGTGAGGTAGCACAGGTCCTGGTGCTGCCGCTGCCGCCGTGCGGGACGCGGCTGAACTGGGGGACTCCAGGAGCAGGCGCAAGGTGAGGTAGCGCAGGTCCTGGTGCTGCCGCTGCAGCCGTGCGGGACGCGGCTGAACTGGGGGACTCCAGGAGCAGGCGCAAGGTGAGGTAGCACAGGTCCTGGTGCTGCCGCTGCCGCCGTGCGGGACGCGGCTGAACTGGGGGACTCTAGGAGCACGCGCAAGGTAGTCCCCCAGGACACAATACCTTTATTTGACGAGGAGAATGCGTTATGCACTGCTACTCTGTCCGTAGTTACAGAGTGGTGTGTAAGCGACTGCTACGGAGACCCCTGGCCAAGAATGTCGAGTATTGTACGATACCTCAGGCGCTTATGACTTAATATCTTGGTCTTTAGTCATAACTAGTTGGTTCCCCGCAGAGCGGCGGCAAGAAGGAAGAAGAGGAAGAGGAGGAGCCGGAGCAGGAGGGCACGAGCGTGGCGGAGGCGATCCGCTCGGTGCTGTCGCCCAACAACCCGGTGTTCGACCTGCAGCGGCTCTCCTCCAAGATCACGGCCGTCATGGACTGCTTGGAGAAAAACGTCTTCAGCAACAAGGGTGAGTGCGAGTGGCTATGTGACGCTGGTCAAAATCGAAGTAGTAGATAAGCTATATACCAGGAGGAAAAGAGGCTACAGGTCCCTCGCTTTGGTGAGGGACCTTTGTAAATAATCTCCCACTGCGCTCTTCACCTCAGACTATAAATGGTAATTTTCATGCTTGCATGATGAGACTTCGCCTTTCTGCTTGATCTGGCACAGTAATGAAGTACTGTTTAAAAGTTGTGATTGATTTTATAATAGTGTCGTCTTGATTCGTGGAAGTACTATGGATTGTAACGATGCAATATGGTGGGCGCAGGCGACAAGGCCGTGGTGGTCTCCCAATGGACGTCGGTGCTGCGGCTGGTGGAGCGGCAGCTGGCGGCGCGGCGCGTGCGCAGCGTCACGCTCAGCGGCAGCGTGCCCGTCGGCGCGCGCGCGCCGCTCATCGACGCGCTCAACGACCCCCACTCAACGGTCCAGGTTGGTCACCCGCTCTAGGTTAGGGCCGGTCGTGTCCCCCCCCCCCCCTACATCAAGCTGATTGCCCACTATACATAAATAACTTAGCGAACATTTCTGCGAGGTGTATTAAACACCTGAGTCTATTTGGAGCTGTGCCATGTCGCAGCTAAGTAAGCTGTTAGCGACTAAGCGCGGTAGTTTTAGAAATCTCTCGCGCAATACGCCATACGCCAATAGATTTCGAGAAAACACATCAAGTGTTATGAACTGACTTGCAACTAACTGTACAGTGTAATGCAGTATCAAATAGACCTCTATTGCCAATTCCGAAAATAGTCAATTAATAGAGCCGGAATCCAATGATGTCCAAAATCCTAATTATAGTATGTAATACTGAATTAGATTGTTACACCTGATGCAGGTGATGCTGTTGTCGCTGTGCGCGGGCGGCGTGGGGCTGAACCTGTGCGGCGCGAACCACCTGCTGCTGCTGGACCCGCACTGGAACCCGCAGCTGGAGCAGCAGGCGCAGGACCGCATCTACCGCGTCGGGCAGACCAAGCACGTGCACGTCTACAGGTACGGGGGTATAGACAATAGACAGACCTGTGAGGGGATGGGCAGGACGGGTTATCCAAAGTGAGGTATGAACCAGGAGACCCCTCTTGTCAAGATGATAATGCCCCTTCATCCACATTCAGCCAAAAATTGAAATTTGTGAAAAAGTAGTGACAAGCGGCTAACCTGTCGCCTACACACAATCACACACCCAAAACCCGATATACCATTAGTCGCCTTTTACGACATGCTAGGCAAGAACCACAGTTGGCATATTCTTTTTTTTTTGTCCTAGATCAACATGGGCCAAGTCCCAGACAAAAGATGATAATGACCGGGACATAACCACTAAAATTCCGGGATGCATCCTCCACCCCACGGCGTCACGGGAACTCAAGCGACTCGACCGCGGGGGTATGCGAACCCCTAACGCGTTCTTAATCTCGGCTGCGACCAAAATTCCGGTAGCGGGCCGGAAGGTTAAGATTGTCCAAAATTACTTCTGAAATTGACTTAATCCGTGACAAAAAACAACCCATCACGTTACTATGAAAAAGATAAATACAGATTTCTTTATGGCATTACGGTTAACTGTTACTATTTACTTAAACTTTCTACGACATGCCAGTCAAGGAATACTGTTAGTACATTATTATCAAGTCTCAGTCTCGGACCAATATGAGACCTTACTATCACAGATAATTAATATGTTGTAAAAAAAATATAATAAGTCATTGCTAATTATCTTGATGATTCTGACCTAAATCTTAAAGTGCTGTCGCAATATTTTATTTCGCGCTAACGTTGATCATAACTAAAACTAGTTTGGACCGAACCACAATATACTTCGGGCAATCTTATTAAATTGGGCATAATATAATGTTGTCAGGTGACGAGTTCATATATTATTGAATTAATTGATGCGGACAAATTTTATGATGAATGTTTTAGACAGTCAATTCAATCAATTGACAAGTCGAATTGATATGTGAATTAATAAAATGTTTATTTAAGTATTTTATAATGGTATTTTGTGGATTCACTGGTTTTCGCCCGGCTTTTAGCAGGCTTATAGAGTGATACTGATTGGTCAAAAATGGTATAGTTGGATTTCTATAGGACATCAATTAATTTTTTTATGTCAAATCACTGACATCGAAATAATGTCGCCCAATGTTATCAATTTTTAACTATTCAATTTTTAATTTTATCAATGCCCAAACCACCAATCGTAATATACTCGATGCATTCTCAACACCCACACGGAAATCGTAAACTATGAATTTCATTAGTCTATTAAAATGGAGTGTTGCTTACAGCAAGCCGGTAACACCCGGCTGTGACTTACACGAGTCGCGCGATAGTGACTTGTCCAAAAATAGTCGTTGTGTGATGCAAGTTCGAAAAATCTCAGCGATCGCTGTGGCGGCCGTCTGCCCTGTTATATGCTGCTGATCTAGCTTTTACCGCGGCTCCGCTCGTTTTTATTAAATGTTTTATCCTGGAGGTAAGGCGCCTGATAAAAAATATCTTACTTAATTTATCACAATTTGTACTAATCCAATATTTACTTTTTTAATTTTTTTTTCTTTATTTAAATGAAGGAATAACTATAGCGATCCTACCTTTGATTTACGAAGAACTTTTATCTATTGTAAATTTAAAAAACCTGAAGATATGATAGCACACCTGCATGTCAGAAACAATCATATGGTTTTTAAAAACGATGCATTAGCTGCCACATGTATAGTAGCTAATTTGATTTACCTTAATATGACAGGCCCGCTCTTCGATGTACTTATTTAGATTTTGTGTCAAACTTAAGATCTAAGGGCTCACCCCCCACACCGGTACAAATGTTGATGAAACAGCTATTTGCCTCAAGCGGTACTTTCATGGAGTTCGTAAAATAAGCTTCTTTCTTTGAATTTCTGCATACTGATTGACATACAAACGTTTTAGTATTCTGTATACGTGCAATATGAATTAATATTCGTTGTGAATGACGAAGCGAGTGCGCTGCCAAGTATTCACACGGATGGGAGTCGCAGGTCGCCACAGGAATTTAGCTGTCGGCTAATAAAGCGAAAAAATTAGATAGAACAAAGGAGATTCCACTATAAAGATGGAACTGAAAATGTTGTTGATGGTCGAATATTTTTACTTCGATGATAAATGTAGATTATTCGTTGAATGAGTGTGTTTTTATTTCGTGTAAATATTTTTTAAACGTTGGCGTTGTATTTTATGTATGAATAACAACTGTTAGTCATATACAAATATTAGACCTAACATACATAAGGATAATTATAATCCTGAAAGAAAACAGTTTCTGAAGGCATCGCGTAAAACTTTATTCTCCAAACTCCAATCAACGCGAGTGAAGTTACAGGCACAAACTAGTGTAGTATAAATTAATGATACATACTTCACATTCCGCTAAACACAAAACAAAGTTTACTTTGGCGTCTGTCTTTCTCGCGTGCACCGAATGAATATTTTCCCAGTTTCAGAATGTATGCAATTCAAGGTCAGATAATGTTATGTTACACATATAGGCCAAGGTACGCATTTGATAGAGTGATCAATTAATTTACTTTTTGAGTAATCACATTATCAAATGTACTTTATTTTATATTAAATGTGGAGTTATTGTCTTTCAAAATGTAAACAAGCAATGTATAAAGACAAAAAACAAAGGTAACTAAAAAGTTAATGAAAGAAAGGTAATGAAAAATCATAGAATGGATTTAAAATGTTACGACCGCAAAAAAAGTGTATTATGCGCTGTTAGAACTTTCAAAATATTGTATGTCCCATGTTAGCCTGGGACTTTCTGCGAAATGTACATTTTGAGGTGAGAGCTCATTTTGCGAAGTGCACATTCTGCGTCAGACCCCTTAAAAATAATGTACCAATTGTGTGTGTGTCTTGCCTAGTATGTGATGTTTTGGATTAATAGGCCGTCAGATATCCTTGTTAGTCTGGTACTTAAAAACAATGTGCCAACTGTGTTTCTTGCCTAGCATGTCGTAAAAAGCGACTAATGGTATATCGGATTTGGATGTGTGATTGTGTAGGTGATGAGCTAGCCACTTGTCACTATTCTTCACAGCTTTCCATCTAACTCAGGCTAGTTTTATTTTTGGCTGAATGTGGTTAAAGGGGCTTGCGGCCCCTTTGTGTCTGCTTACCCCCTTCGGGGATTATGGGCGTGATGTTTTGTATGTATGTATGTATGTATGTATGTATGTATGGTTTTATAAGCGACGAGGTATTTTCATGTTCCTATATTTATTTATTTCTAAATGTGGTTAAAGAAGTTTGCGTCTTCTTTGATTCTTCGGTGCTTTCGGTGATTGCGGGCGTAAATACTTAATGTACATGTAACATATTAACGTTAGTTCCATTGTCGTCAGGTTCATGTGCGTGGACACGGTGGAGCAGGCCATCCGCAAGCTGCAGGAGGCCAAGCTGGAGCTGGCCGAGTCCGTGCTGACGGGCGCGCGCCACACGCACTCCAAGCTCTCCATCGACGACCTCAAGCTGCTCTTCAACATGGGCCAGTGACCACACCGGCCTGTGGTTACCGAGATACTGGCACTAAGGGCATATTCCATCTCAACATGGGTCGGTGATGACACCGGCCTGGGCTTACGGAGACGGCATATTGCGTCTTCAACGTGGGCTAATAAACTACTGGCGGCCTATACGCACCGGGACTACCCAGCCCATACTTACACGTGAGGCTTCTTCACTATGGGCCACTAATGCCAATGGCTTTAGCATGTGCCTAATCCTCAACAAAAAATATACCCAGTGTGATCTGAGTCTGCGAGGTGCCGCAAGCTGTAGTTAAATACAAAACAAAATGATACAGTAAATTCATTCAATAAATATATTCTTTATTTTTTACACAGAAAAAAAAAATGGTTGAGCACAAATCCTGGACGGACATAAACTAATCTGTTACTCTTTTGTTTTGGTTGTAAAACACCGTCATTCCTTGAGCCGGACAATGTGTAAATTACGATAGATTTTTAGAGCCATAAAAATGTAATAACTAGTTCAGAGGCCTGGTGTCTAAACACAATTTTCAGGTGATAAACTGATGTAAATATGTAATTTAGAATGTGAAATAGTGCCATAAATATGTTATATGTGTTTTTTATTAAGATTATTCTGTTTGTTATTTACTATTAATAATGTGATTAGATTGACATACAATTCATTTTCAATTTAAACTTCAGACATATTAAATATAATTAGTATTAGTTAGGTATCATTGAATTTATGAATGTTGTGCAAAATTTAATGGTGTAGAAAATAATTCATTATGTTAAATGTAATATTTTTAGGTAAATGGAAGGATGTGATCTCTGCCTACCTGGATGGGAAGTAACCATGACGTAATTTTTATTGTTCTTTAAAAAAAGGCGTTTTCGTAATTCTGTTTTCAACGTAACATTACGATCTCTGATTGTACATTCCATTTAGCCGTTCTTTAAAACGCATAAGTTATTTCAGTCGTCATAAAAAAATAACAGAAACAAAACGCGGTGGCGTTAGCCATTGTGACGTGCTGAGCCGTTGTAATTTTAATTCTGAACTTTGATCCGCGCTAATTGGCGCCGAATTGTTACAATTGGCGGTTAAGGTTAAGACGTTCATCTGCCCGCCCAAGAATGTGATTAATTATAATGTTCCACTGAAAATGTTCGGTAGCAATTATGTCGCATTTAATGTAGGATCTTTATTTTTATCAATGAATGTGAACATGTTTTAAAATAAATGTTTATTTGTTTATAATTTTGTTGTTTTATTGACCATATGGACAGTTTTTTATTTAATATAACTAACTTACTAACCTAACTTCACGCTACTTCCCTAGCGAGGTAGCCAGAGAGAACCGAACGCCGTATAGCACGATCCTTACACACCTCACTCGCCTCTACAACATTCATAATCCTTTTCATACAAGCTCTACGGTTTTTATGACTCCTAACATCACCTTCTGTTAATACACGACCAATCTGGTTGTGGTAGTTGAGTCTGGGCCTTCCGCGGCTCCTACATCCTTCCACTTTTGCATTGTATATCTGTTTAGTCAATCTTTCGTCATCCATTATTTCCACATGTCCGAACCACCGGAGCATACCTCTTCTTACCTTGACTCCGACGCTGTTTTTCAGACCGACTCTCTTGCATCATCATTCCAAACGCAGTCTGTGAGCGATACACTGCAGATGTTCCGCAGCGCACGCATATCGACCGCGTTTATTCTACTTTCATGCTCTTTCTGCCATACCCAACTATCGCTTCCATATGTAAGCGTAGGAATCAGCACCGCATTGTGTATAGCGAGCTGGGCCTTCTGGCTTAAGACTTTGCTGCCTTGGAAGTTTTCCTAACGCTCCATTCACCCTATTTCCTGCATTCACTCTTCTTTCTATATCAGCGGAGTACCTTCCATCTCTATTTAAATATAACATAGATCAGAAAGCTCTCTGAATCGTATCTCATGAAAAAAGGGTAGCATGCCTTGATGCAGGTGAGATGGCTGTCCATCTCGGTCCCATAAAGCTCCCGTGTCACAGAACAAAACTCATTCCATACAATTTCATGGCCTATTAAAGTTTTGGCACGAGCGCAAACCTTATGAACTACGATTTCATCGGGCCGATCACGAAAAAACCGATACACATCGCTTTCAGTGTGGAACTGTCTATTAATAGAATAAGATTCACGGTCGGCGGCGGCAGCTCGCGCGAGCATTGCGCTCGCTCGCCGCGCCGGCCGCCACGCGCCCGCCGCGACCGCCCGCGCGCCCGCCATGGAGCGCCGCTCGTACTCCGGCCCGTCCACGCCGCCGCCCGTCAGCAAGCGGCTCTTCGCCACCGTGGTGCTTTTCATTGGGGTGTTGTGTATTTTTGGCGGTGAGCGGAATATTTACTAACAAGTGCAGTGGCGTTTCTGAACGATTTTGTTTTTATTTGTGTCTAACTGGCCGGTAAAAGTAAGAAAAGTGAATTCAAAATTTTAATTCAACCGTTAATATTTTATGTCGAATTTTATGCAAAACGCACGGGCCTTACGGTCTGCCTATTTTTTTTACAATTTCTTTATCTGTACTTTTTTAATATTCTTTGTCTGTACGATGCCGGCACTTTGAACGGACTCTAAATGTTTATGAATATATCGATTGCGGGAATCGACCCGTGTTATTTTACCTAATAAAGCACCGGCTTAATCCTTTCATAATAGTACACCCGATAAATGACTTCTAAGACGTTTATTGTACCTACGTATCTATAGATGTCTAGGTAGGTATTATAAACAACTCATGCAACTTAATATTTAACTAATTATTCTGGCCAATGTCATTAACGACTGATCCGCGGGCGTGGTATTTATCTTGTGAGTTTGTAAATTTTTTTGGCAGTGGAATGGTATTTATTTACCGTGGCATTTTTATTGTGACTAACTTATATAATTAAAATGTCAATACATATTAATTTACGGGACTTCATTAGTTTCCTATATTTAAACACGGTGTGTGAAAAGTACTTATATAAATGCATATTAATTGCAGAAATAAAAATAGTTAAATGAAGTTTAGTTAGAAATACAAATATTTTACTTAAGATAGTAGTATGTTATAAGACCAGAAGAAGAGAAACAGCCGAAAGGCAAGCCGATAAAAACTACCAAGTAGAGCGAATCACACACCCATTCACAAATTTACCTACTAATAATAAATTGATCTTAGTTGAGACATCGACGTCAACGAACAAACCAAATCGGGCGTAAACAAAAATGAAACAGTTTAAATATGTACATTAATCAACAATTTTTAAAAGAATTTACAATGACAATCATTTAAATGGCGTTTATTATGAGAGGCCTAGAGGTTGATGGTGATGATTATGAAACATTTCAAATTGTTCGGCTATTCTATATTAGCATACTGGGTTTAAACTAAGTACCAACATTTGTTATTGTGTCACAGGGACTAGTAAAAAAAGACGGACTCCACGCTGTCATACTACTTATAGCGTGAAGCCACGTTCATGCATGTGAGAGTGAGATACATAAGGATACCAGATATCGGATATCTGTTATTTGGAGCACCTATTATGTCAATGTGTGACGTAAGTTGCGTGTCAAGTTGGAGCACCTGAGGAGCTTCATTCAACGTTTAGTTAGTGGCGTGGAGTCCTTCTTTTTTTACTAGTCCGTGTTGTGTCACTACTTTTTCACAATTATCCACTGAAAAAATTGATAGTGGGGTGGTAGACTATGAAACATCGTCTAACAAAATGTCATTTGCAGGATATCTTCTGGGGCGCATGGCGCGCACGGAAAGCAAGCAAGCAGCTGACCTGATGTCCTCGAACCTTTCTCTCGCCGCAGACAACCTGTACCGCAAGGCTAAGCGCATCCCCCCTAAGGCAGTCCATCATAACGACCCCCACAAAATACGAATCAAGCTTCACGAGATTTTCCTCTGCAACCAGAATGACTGTGGAACAATCAACAATTATAATTTAAGTGATTACGTTAGGAATAGCATTAACTATCAAATGACGAGGCTTATTAAGTCGATTCATAACGCGTCAGCGTATTTGGACTCATTGAGATGACACTAGCTTATTGGCTCGGCCAATAATTGCTTCTTATATTAAACCTTAAATGTATTTATTTTGGTTTACAGCGTCCGGCTATTTAGCTAGGCCATTGTACTTGAATTGCATTACATCACATTACACTGGAGTCCGAGCTTTCGAGGATTTAAAGGATATCGATACGTTTAAACTATGCTTGAGTATTTATTTCTTTATTTATGAAAGCTATTTTGAGTTAACCGAAAACCTATAGTAAATATGTTTGGTGTTATTTTTATAAATAGAATCTGATATCAAATCATTGACGAGGGACCAATAGCAATTTTAACGAAATACTTACGGATTGTTTCCCTGATTTAATTGTCAGGTATAAAAGTTTAGAAAACAACAAAAAAATAAACATCAATTAAAAGTATGTAGGTGTAACTACCTATTAATTTACATAAATGTTTTTATTGTCGGTAATTTTAAGTAGATAAATTGATTATTGATATTATGTTAGCATATATATTAAGAAAATAAAATATAAGTATTTTTAAGTTATTTTAACGAGGGCTTAATTTTATTTCAAAATAGGTACATAAGTAGGTACATTTACTCACCTGCCTACTTTTCTTTTGAATTGTTTCGAGGTGAAATAATATCCATCTTAGACAAGTACACGTTTTATGATACATATTAATTTTAAGTTTCGTTTTCGAAAAATAAATCTGTTTCATTTATAAGTAAGTACATCATTTTTTAATTTTCTATGCATAACAATCCTCAAGATAAAGCTAGAATAGGGAGCCTACAAATTGGGAACTGGAGCCGATAATAAATCATCATTTGATGAACGCTTGCGATTTCTGAACAAAATTTGACATTATTTATTCTTATAGTTCATCTAGAGTTTTGTAAACATCTATTTAGCGATATATATACACCTATGTACATATATCGTTTATTAAAAAAAATCGACAAACTTTTATGATTAATATGAATAAAATTTAAAACACTTGAATAAAATTGAGTTAATATTTCTGAACGTACTCTAATTTACATATTTAGCTTCTTTTACTTTTTGGCCAATAGCAGTGAAGTATAATAATAACGGGAGTTCATTTGTCAAATGAACGTCACAACATTTCGACCAAGGAAAAGAGAAGTAACCAATCGAACGTGCCGCCACAAGCGTCAGTCGCTGTCACTTTAGTTTCTACGCTTCACCTCGGTCGCTCACCGCTGCGCCGCGCCCGCCATTTTGTCACGGGATAGCAAATTTGCGAGGTTAGCGTTTTGGCGTCGGTCGGCGGTGTCGTGAATTTATAGTGAAAATCTGTGTGAATAAAACGACTTAGAACACCAAATGTTGCCGGTGAGTAGAGTTTATAATTTTTATCCCGCCGAGTCGCGGATATTTCTAGTTCTCGCTAAATCGAAATGTGCGTCGGTTCGCAGCAAACGAAGGTGTTCGTCGGCAGCCTGCCCCAGGGCTCGAAGCCCGAGGACCTGCGGAAGCTGTTCGAGCGCTTCGGAGTCGTCACCGAGTGTGACATCATGAACCGCTGCGGTTTCGTGCACATGCAGAGCGAGGAGCAGGCGTCGGCCGCCATCCGCGGGCTCAACAACACGACGTTCAACGGCGGCGTCATTTCGGTGGAGCGCGGGCGCATCAAGGAGCGCGGGCAGCGCGGCGGGCGCGGCGGAGGCGCGCGCGGCGGCATGCGCGGCGGCGGCGGCGAGCGGCGCGGCGGCGGGCCCATGCGCGGCCCGGGCGGCGCGCGCGACGCGCCCTACGCGCGCCCGCCGCTGCGCGCCGGCCCGCCGCAGCACGGCCCGCCCATGCGCAACGGTATGGGCGGCGGCTACGAGCGCGGCGCGGAGCGCGCCGGCTACGACGACCGCTACAACGGCTACGGCTACGGGTACGGCGGCGAGGACCGTCGGGGCTTCGCGCTCATGGAGGGCCGCGCGCGCGACCCCTACGCGGCGCCGGCGCCCATGTACGCGGACGAGCGGCGCGGCTACGCGCCCGCGCCGGCCGACGACATGGCCGCCATGTACCCGGACGAGCGCCGCGCACCCATGTACCCGGACGACGGCATGTACCAGGAGCGGCGCGCGCCGCTGCGGGCCGGGCCGGGCGCCATGGCCGCCGGCTACGAGCGCGCCGCGCCCGCGCGCCCCGCGCCCATGGGCAACGGGGACATGTTCAGCCGCAGGTCGCCCATGTAAGTCTCTTGTTTATGTAGTTATGCTTAAGCCACACAGCCAGTTCCATAGCGCTAAGGCACATGGTCTTTTACAACTTGCTTGTGTTTGCTTTGGATGTATTTAATAGCGTTGTACTTCTGACTACCACTGCTGGATCCAGAAATGTATATAAATTCTGTGGATGATTATCATGATTAAATTCAATTTAGAACTGTATGGATGATACTTAATTTTTTAACTGTATCCACAATAGGTAATTGAAAATATTTAACAAATTTTTCTTGAATCAGTTCATTTAACATGGTGTTTTTAAATGATTACTTGTTATCAAAGGCACAAGATTGTTGATAACAACATCATTATTTTATCCTTGTCAACCTTTGTATTATCTTGTTCATGATTATTTATGACATGTATTCATTAAATGAATAAAAGCTGCCTGATGAATAAGAGAAATGTGTAATTTCAGGAGAGGAGGCCCGGCAGGTGCAGGCGGCTATGACAGAGACCCTTACGGGCAGCAGTATGCGCCCATGGGACGGTAAGATATCTGTTTGTGTAATCAATATTAAGACTAGAATACCAGTAAGGAAACAGATCTGTATCTATTAAAATTAGAGTGTGTAACATCTCTAGAGTGTAGATCCTCCTTTTTGTAACTAGTTCGTCATTTATCATAATTAGTTTCTCGTTAATTAAAATGTAACATGAATCATTAGATTTTGTTTTATGGGATTACACTCTTGTCATTGTGTAAAATAAATAGAATAGTAGATGTTGTGGTTTCACATTATGATATAGTAAATATTTGATTTAGATAATGTTGTGGTGTATTTTGAGCAATACAACATTTAAATTCAAGCTTATTGTAAAAAGACTTGTTCAAAAGTTCTTTGTTCAATGATCTGTTTACTTGCTGGTAGTTTTCAAATTAATGAATCATCCATTTTAAGTCGTACAATAATTAAATCAGATGTTAAATTAATGTAAGAATATATTTTTTATGCCATCTTCGGTTAAAATCTCACTACATTACACTTTTGTCATGCAGCTAATGCGACTATGGACTTAAGACGATAAGGTGATGAAACTATTTTAAATATTGTCGATGTTTTACTGAATGAGCCTCGTACACATAGTCAACTCGATCGAACACTTAGATGATAGCGATAGACGACCGAGTAGGTGCAGATTTGAATGTTATAAATGAAGAAGGTCGTCGCAAGTCGCAGTCGCAGTCGGTCGTCGGTCGCGGCGGCTCTGACCCGTTGTTTGTGTAGCGGCGGCGGCGGCGCGGCGCGCGGCCGCGAGGGCGGCCCGGCCCGGCGCTACTAGCGGCGCCTCGCGCTGCCCGCCCTAGCGGCGACAGGCGCTAGCGTAGGACTCGCGAACGAACAAATAGACCTCCCGTCGCGATCGTGCGGCCGCGGCCGTTGCGTGCGTTAGCGACCGTGCCGAGCGGACTTGTAATATAGCTTGAGATTATACGGTAAGGTCGCTCTAGATTAAGAATCCATTCAGTGAAAGTGAATTATGTGAATCGCTCCATTCAATAAACGAGGAAAATTTCAACGGTCAGTTTTCATTTCTCCCGCTGATAGATATCATTTTGACAATAAGTTTTCTATTGAGATATTTTCGAATAGATTTGTATCGATTATGATTACTATGATTATGATAATGTAACGATTAAGGTGTTTTATGTTTAAGTTGTATATTTTAATTTCTAGATTAAATTCCTTTTTAAGTAGAATTTTTTTCCTTATTACAACTCCTGCACTTGATAGTCCACCCGCTGCATGCGACTCCTCTCCAGCTTCCAGCCACTGCTTCTTCTGAGTTCTATGGTTGCGGTCCTTGGTTTTACAATTATTTTATTTCCAAAACGTACTAAGTACCTTCCTACTGCAAAATAAGAGTGCTACGAACTATTTTCGTTAACTGAGTCAGTTGCTACCTTCAAATTGTTATCAGTAGTTGACGTGTACTCAGTTTTTGCTAGCAAACAGCAACAGCATAATTTTCCGTGTAAAGTGTCTCGATCACACTGCGTATGACGCAAATTAGATTTGGAATAAATCACTCATTTAGCGAATAACAGATGCTGCACTGACTCAGAATTGGATTACAAAGCACTTTATAGTACGGTCATAAAGATCGGCGTAAATGCGGCCGCTAGGTAGCTGCGTTGCGACGAGCAATAGGCGTGCATGTCCGGCCTGCCCTGTGGTCTCCACACCAAATTGTTGTGCTTAACGTGTCGAGCGTCGACTTTCACATCAGAAAGTGCGTGCTAGTCGTTTTCAGATAGTTAGTGCGGCATGACGGCACGTACGGCGTTACCGGCGGAGATGGTAGTCGATGCTAGCGCGACCATGATACGAGCTAAACGTTAGGCGACTACAGCGCAAGATGCAGCGATACGAACCTTAACAATCGTAAGTACGGCAAATAGATGCAACTCGTATCGGCGGCGGCCCGACGTCACCCGACCCGCCTCGACGGCGACCTTCCTGTCACAAGCGTGCTCCACGTGCACGGGACGAACTTAACGTTACTACAAAATGTGTCCAAAAGATCAGGTCTAAGCTTAACGTTTATAAAGGCGGTCACTCATGCCTCTTATCTGTGTCCATCTCGTACACTAGACGAACCGAACGAAATTCAAAAGTAACTGTTACATATGAAGCCCAAAACTTGAACGTCCACAAAATTGAAGCGGCCAGTAATGATATATTTGAGTTAAGGAATCAAGTCGTTCGTCCTATTTTGAGATTCTTCGAAGATTTGCATATCTTGTCCACGTTCTTAAATCGCCCGAGTCATACAACCATAACTTGTTGAATGTTTTATATTCTAATGTTATTTTACGTTTTACAGGAATTACCTGCCTAGATGAAGTCTGGAAGTCGACTACACGGAAGAAATGAATTACGCCCGGATCTCTGGTCCTTCGGTCTCTAATTTCTTATGATGCCATGGCGGCGTTGTATGTGGGGAATAAACGATTTTTAATGTGTATGCCTTTTTCTTTTCAACCGACTTAAAAAAAGGAGATGATTCTCATTTACCTATCAATATGTCTCCATGAAGTGCGTTTATTGGTAGAAAACCTTTTTATTTAAATTTACCTAATAATATTATAAAGCTGCAGAGTTTGTTTGCTTGAACGCACTAATCTCGGGAACTACTGGTTCGATTTGAAAAAATAGTTCAGTGTTAAATGCCCATTCATCGAGGAAGCTAAATATTTCAGTGTTAGATAGCCCATTCATCGAGGAAGGCTAAATATTTCAGTGTTTAGATAGCCCATTCATCGAGGAAGGCTAAATATTTCAGTGTTAGATAGCCTATTCATCGAGTAAGGCTAAATATTTCAGTGTTAGATAGCCCATTCATCGAGGAAGGCTAAATATTTCAGTGTTAGATAGCTCATTCATCGAGGAAGGCGGTAGGCTATATAACATTACCCAAACCGCGGGCATAGTTAAGTAGTTTTCTATCAAAAATTAGATTTGGCGATTCATTTAAAAAGTGTAAAATAAAAATTAAGTAACCCCCGACACTTTGTATGTATATAAAGTAAAAAAATATTAAACATCTTTAAATTTTCTTCACATTGTGGACCGCCGAATCAGCGACACTCATTTTTAAAATATTTAAAGAGGATGAAAATAAAAGAAATATTAAATTATTATTACTTTCTGTACAGTCAATTCGGGTAACATAAATCCTTCAATATAACATTAGCCCAAACTAGGAATTTTTGGTTTTAATTTTTATTTCATTCAATTTTCTTTTTTTTGAACAAGCTTTGTAAACAACATGATAAAAGTATCTTCGCAAATGCTACGAAACCAAAGAGTGAATTTCGCGGTTTGATAAACGAGCGCAAAAACTTTAATTGCTGTGTTATTGTTTGAACACTTGGAGGCAAGTGTTGATTTTAGTCATCTGGAAGGGATTGATTTTTGATTTTAGTTTAACATTTAAGCTTGTGTTAACATACCTATTTTAGTTGAATTTGACGTACCTAACTATTATGTTTGGGTAACTTTGGCCTGGGCCATACTATATAGACATGAAATAAATAATCACTGTATATTTGATATCGTATGAGAACCGATAAAGCCCAACCCACACATACACCACTAATCACATACTACACTACTGATGAGCAAAGCTGGATTGGCCGTTCTTAGTTTAGTCAATAATAGCTCATTTTACTAGTCATTTAACAGACAACATATTTTCGTCCTTATGAAAAACGGTTTATTTTACTATACCTCTAAAAAAGTAGTAAATAGTCTTGGGGGCATACTAGTTCGCAACTGAGATCGCTCAGTTTAGGTCGCCGCTCCTAAACGAACTAGATAGTTAGTTCCTCGAATTAGAGACCGATTACATAGTTCGTTCGTTAGAGTACTGCTTATCGTCGGTGTATCGTCAGTTCGTGACTCTGGCGAGAAAGATATGCCAAAAAGTTGTAGCTGTTAATCGCTATTTCCCGAGTGTAAGTCAAATTCCCTACATAAAATGTTACACGCTCGGTCTCCCTACAAATTGCTGAAGACAGTAAGTTGTATTTTTATCTCGTTATATAGTTCTATGGATATGCCACTATGCCTAGTAGTTTATTAGAAGTGAAGATGCATATAATATAATATATTGTCAATATTTTATGACTACAACTACAAACTTTTTCACTTAATATAAATAACCAAATATGTGTTAACTGAAAAAGTAAATAAAATAAATATATACTAGCGAACTATTAACGATTCGAACTGCGAACTAGTTCACCTAAATGAGCGTTCTTTCGCGAAAGACAAGCATATTAGTTAAGACCTTTCGTAACCAAAGTTCAAACCGAACACTAAATGTTGGAATAATATTTCTTCTCGATCATAGATGGCGTTGTTTGTATTTTGGAGCAATTGTAATTCTTAATCCGGTAGGAATAAGGTATATATTTATCCGGCACTACTGGCAATCAATTCTGCGTTACCACGCACAATTGATTGGCCTCAATGCCACGCCCACTGGGCACTTCCACATGGTATTTGTTCCGTTCTTGCAGTACTTTTTGCGTGAACGAGTAACAAACATCTGCACAAACTTTCGCGTTTATAAATTAATATGAATATGTAGATTTTCTTCTTGCTAGCTTTGTGTTAATTTTTTCTATGTTGGGATTGTTATATAATAACAGAATAATTTATTCTAATTGAGTGCACTCTTTGTATTGTAAGATGATCATTCATAAATAGCCGTATTTAAAAGGGGTTATTTCTTCTAGTAAACCCTTTGTCGTATATATTTAAACACAAACGATAGCAATATCGGAGAAGGAAAAAAAAACAAATAATATTGAATTTTTATTAGCATATTCAAAATATATTTTTACAGTATGACATTCAAACTTTGCTGAGAGAATTCACTAAAATTATCACACTTTGTACTCAAGCGAAGCTTCTTCATGTTTTTCTTATAATTGTATGTTATTTATACTTTAAAATAATACATAATGCAATACTCAAAGCGCTGGAATATAAACACTGTTAAAATTATTGTTATGGCACTGAAAAAACCAAACTAATAAAATACTTATAAAGGCAGGATTCAAAATTCATTTAAATTACAAAATCAGCTTAGCTGCCAACGAAAACACAAGTTATATAGTACATAATAAAAAATATATATAATACGTGTAAATACAAAAAATACTGAAAGAGATCATTATAAATTGGAACCAATTGGAATATATTCATTCATCGCCCAGTCTCCACATTATCGTCATAATCCGGCTCTTGTTTATGGTAATTTGATAGAGATATATTATATATTATACACATTTGCAAGGATCAATATAATATTCAACGCAGTTTTATTGTTAAATGTTAATATCAGGTTAAAATTCGATGATCGATGGATGGATTTCAAGATACATAGTATTATTACGTTGCCCGGATGATTATGATCTATTCGTGCCATCGCATCGACGGTATCAATAAAAATATATTTTAATACGTAATATTTTAAATCAGTAATACATTTTCATAAGCGATATAAGTATGAAGCACAAACGCATCATGCCTTAGTTACCATAAATCATCGAGTGGTACAAAATCAATTAAATTAATTTGTAAATAAATATCTCGAACCTTTGGTAAAGTTCAACAGGTGTGACCTATTGTCGACTAGCATCGGATGTCAATCACTAACAAAACAAATATTACCAATATCTACCATGTTTTAAGTACATACATGAGAATTTATTACAGTAATAATACAAATTAAAATGGTAAGGGGTAAATAAGTTGAATAATTTAAATATAAATTCGCAATTAAATACTTCAGATTATAGAATTAAGTACATACATTTATTTATCGACATTAGCTCAGTCTATTTAACCTAATTTATCCTGGGAACCCGTCACTTTTAGACCGAGCTTTCTTAAGAAAAGTATGGAATTAAATTTTGAAAGGTCCTTGGGCGTGTTGAGTGTTGAGACAAATCTTTCTAGAAATTACCTCTTGATTATTTAATGATATGAGCCTCTGAAAGTGACGGGCCCTGGTATATCCTTAAAGCAGTAAGATAGCAAAAGATTTAAATATTTAGCTACATCATTGCTAATAAATCCACATGCAAACATCTTACACTCGTAAACGCCAGCTTAGTCCAAAAGTCGTGTTACCTAATTCACCTAGGTCGTCTAAAACACGTTTTGCTATCATACTGCCACTGTCTAGCATCGTCTACTGATTTTCATTCCTCATAGCACCTTTGAATATTTGACTAATTGCCTAGTGCCAGGTACTAAGCACTTGTAAATGTCATAGTGACTCTTTGGCTAACGGTAACGCGGGTTTAGGAGCCGGCCCTGTAAACGGAGCCGGTAAAACTTGTCACAGTTCACTCTAACGCTAAGATTTCTGGTGCTCCGTTTTGTAAATAACAGGGGCGACGTTCGAGGGTGTTATAGACTAAATTATCTTAGTTATTGCTACGTGTAGAAGGCATAGATTTCACATCTGACGGAAGCCGAAGACATCAGTAATGAATGCAATTTTTTTCTAGTGTCGTTTAAAACCTCCGAAGACTCGACATGTCATATGAAAAAATTGTTTAATTTACGTTAGAGTTTTCATTTCAACCTAATTCTATATCTGATACATCTATGACTTGTTGTAAATCGGACACTTTGTCTAGAATATTAAGTACAAATCTAGTTTCTGGCTATACTTGTAGAACTTCATACATTTATGGCTTCATTAACTACATATTTAACACTTATACGCACATTCGATATAAATTATTACAAAATAGACAATTACCCCTCGTCGTACTGATGGCTTCGGCTTTTATTATTCTATTTCACAACGCAATACATGCCATACATTTCTATAGAAACATGGTCTTGAAAGTAAAAATATAAGATTACCAAATTATCAATTCTCAAGCACGGACTAGTAAAAAAAAAAGGACTCCGCGCCACTAACTAGTCATTGAAGCTCCTTAGGTGGTCCTCATTGACACGCTTTGTCATAATAAGTGCTCCAAATGACACATATCCGATATCTGGTATCCATAGATACATATCTCACTCACACATGCATAAACGTGGCTTCACGCTATAGTATGATAGCGTGGAGTCCTTCTTTTTTTACTAGTCCGTGTTCTCAAATAAGGGCCCTCTCAAGTAAGGGTTACCAAGGTTGCACAACTCCATACATTCATGTTGACCCATAGAAATATATGACAAAGAAATATTCACACAATTTTATCACTTCAGTTAGCTAGTGTCTAGTTAAAGAAATGTGTCCTTGCTGTAAAAAGCTTTGAAAACTTATGTGCAATACCCGACTTAGCTCGGAACAGCGCGAAGCGAATACCGAGTAAAATTGAAACCGTTTTCTTCCCCAAATAAAATCAGCTAGGGCATATTTAGATTTTCTTCAAGTCTATAATTCGAGATATGGTTTTTCTCTTTTCGCTTTTATGGTAAAGCTGATTAATTAATAGAGCTGTCAGCTAGCCCTCTAATATAGTTAATTTCCCTAGAAAGTTCACACACAGACGTACTTTTCAAAATCTCGATCTGAAAGCACTATTCAATGATAGATCCAGTACGATCCTAATTAATAATTTAAAAGAGAGAGGTTTAAAAACGTCCTATCTAGAAGATTTAAAAATTTGTAGAACACTTTAGATCATCTTGACCGCATTGATGACGTCACTTACGTTCTAGAATTTGTTCTTAATAGCTGATCCAAATTGAATAGAATTTTATAATTTTGCTTCGTTTTCCTTGTATTAAACAAAGCCACTTATAACCAAATTATATAGGTATATCGATTATTGCTCAAGTGCAGCTTTAGCCTGTATAAATTAATATTCAAATTCGATAATACTCATTGATTTACGTCAAAAAAGGTTGTCTTATTTAGATGGATTGGATGTACCAATATTTTAATAATGGGCTCTGGAATCAAATTATCATCTTGTTATTTGATCGTAATAAGAACGGTAATTTTGTAACTTTTCTCAACCCAAAGAAGTGAAACTCGTGGCGCCTTTGTGATTCTATGTTAGTAGATCGAAAAATGGAACTGACTACTAGATGGAATGTAAAAATTCCGACTACTAAATTCATAGACAAATACCAACTGGAGTCGTAGTTAGTGTGTAATAATGAATTATTTACTATCTTAAGCTATTTTCATCGGTCACATACAAACCGCGAGTGCCATATATTATAACAGCGCAGTAGCGGAGGTGACTATGGTAGCGAATTCAACAAAACAAATATAGTATGCGCTTGTCTTGTCTGTCTCACTATGTATACGTTCTTCTATAGTCGCAAATGCAACCATTGATAGAAATGACATGTAAATTTGAACTCTATGTCCATTTTATATGGTGTAAAATGCCATGATTCCGAGAAAAAATAAACAACGATATATAACAGCGTGGTACTTGACCGGTGTTTTCTGGAATTGCTGGTTCGATTGTTATTATGATGGTAAAATTCTTTAGGATATGATATTTATTAAAAATTTGGCCCCGGCCATAATCTATATATATAAAAGAAAGTCGTGTTAGTTACACTATTTATAACTCAAGAACGGCTAAATTGATTTGGCTGAAAATTGGTGGTAGTTAGCTTAGAACCAGGAGAAGGACATAGGATACTTTTTATCCCGGAAACCACCCTCTAAAGGGGTGAAAAGGGGGGTGAACGTTTGTATGGGAAATTAAAAACTGATGGCTGTATTTGGATGAAAATTTTTAAATAGATAGGTGAGATACTGAGATAAAGGATAGGATACTTTTTATTAACAGGGGGATGAAAAGGGGTGGGTTAGGGATAAAAAAGACGAGTATCGACATTGGTATAATTTCCGAGGTTGTTAGGTCGTTTATTTTAAAAATGATATCTATTTTTAAATCCGAAATGTTAGAAGTAAAATATTATCATCCCTTAATAGGGCGGAAAGGGGTCGAAATGTCTAAAAATCAACATTGATGTCGTTTTCATGGTTTTTCCCATACATTGTCAAAGTTCTCAAAAAAAATAATTAATTAATAGGTATATGTTTCCTGTTTTCTCAAAAAAATACCCTCAGGGGAATGATAAAGGGGTGTGCTAGGGATAAAAATGTAAAAAATCTATATGGGTATCATTTTCGAGGAATTTTGGGTCGTTGATTTCGAAAATGTTGATTTCGATAAAGAAGGTTAAAAAATGGATGTGATAGGTATTGGGTATAGGTATAAGGTAATAAGTTTGAATAATTAATATGGGTATCATTTTTAAAGTTTTTGGGTTCGTTTATTTGATAATCTATATCTATTTATATAAAAGAAAGTGGACTGATTTGGCTGAAAATTGGTGAAGTGGTTGTTTAGAACCAGGAGCCTAACAAAGGATACTTTTTATCCGGTTCGACCGCGTTCCCGTGTGACATGACATGAAAAGTAAACAAAACGTAGTATAATATGAGGGTCCCATTGCAGTTTAGAATCAATGGTAATGCCCAGAAATACTGCTGAGTGAACTATTTCAATAGGTAAAATAATTGGTAATAAAAAATTTAACTTAATAACATCTAAAATCTGCTTATTTTTTATTGTCTCTGAGGCGGAACAGAGTTCGCCGGGTCAGCTAGTATTTAGTTAATGAAATCAAAGATTGGTCATGCTTTAACCTAACTACGACTCCCCAAATGAATATAAATGTTTGGGCACCACATGTGAATCTTATGGCACCTCTAATGAATGGGCGAATAGATCGTCTACGTTAATTAGACGCGTCCCATAGTTTAAGTAATATTTGTGAGATCGTATGTATACTATTTTATTTAATCATGTAACCCGCGTTGCATGTCAACGTAGAAGATCTATTCGTTAAATGTTTTGGGGCTTATAAATGTTATCGCACCTAATACGATGTCTTGGCGACTGACGCGGACATAAAGGCACCTACTATGAATGTTATGGCACCTTACGAGAATGCAATGATATGAATGTGCCGACGTCGATGGTGAATGTGAGTATTACGGCGGTCAATGCAAAAGTTCTGGAACTTAATAAACGTGAAGGCGCCCAGTACGATCGTTCCGGCGCCTACTCCGACCGCGCGCGGCCCCTTTCCCGAATGTTCAAGTCGCGGTGTACCTCGTAGTCAGGCGCGCGCGTGCCGGGCGCTAGGAGCGCGCGTACCGGAGCGCCTGCGACAGCGGCTTCTCCTCCTTGAGCGAGTCCTTGAGCACCACGTCCGAGCTGACGCGCGGCGGCGCGTGCTCCGCCTCCGCGCCCGCCGCCTCCTCCGCCTCCGACCGGCTCGACTGGTCGGGCGCCCTGCGACAACAAACAATATTATGTATTACAAATGGGATCTCTTAACGCTGTCAGTGTCGCTCGCTCGGAAAGTTTACGTAGATCTTATTCCAGTGCCGTCGATTCGACTAACATAAATATAGGCGGCATCCAAGAATGAAGATCGTTTTTCATGTTGGTCAAGAAAAAAAAATGTACCAACTGTGTTTTGGCCAACATGCCTTAAAAGGCCGGCAACGCACTTGCGATTCCCCCGGTATTGCAGGTGTCCATGAGCTAAGTGACCACTTATCATCAGGTTAGATACCCTTATGCTTGTGTAAAAAAAAAAAGCGACAAATGGTATGTGTAATGGACCTTGTGATAGTGTAGGCGACGAGCCGACCACATGTTACCACTTTTTCACAAATTTCCATTTAACCCAACGTAATTTTATTTTGCGAATATGATACCATATAATTACCTATGTATTCTTTTTATTAAAATAGAGTGAGCGTGACTTATGACCTGAACAACTGATGGAAAATTACAATGTATGGTGTGTCGTTTAACGTTTTATAAAAAAAGTAGCTATATACCTACTTCTAGACATTTTCAAAAGAAAATGAACTAAGAAACACGTGCAAACTGTGTCATCTTCCTAATGAGGGTTTTCAAAAATACAAAAACCGCCAGATGGCACGAGGGAGTCTCGTGGTCTTATCACTGTTGGCTCCTCGTTGACAGCATGTCAGTTTTTTCTGAAAACCTACCAATGAGGAGGGTGACAAGACCGTACATCATAGTTACGCCATCTATCTGATGTTTTAATTCAATAAACCCTCATTATATGCCTAGTATACATGTGCAAAGTGACTTACAAAGTACACTAAATAAAATAATAATCTTAGATATTTATAGTATATTGAGGTGTCTCAGTGCAGCCGTGTGGTACTAGTGTTGAGGAATTACTGGGATTTATGTCTGGGAAGTGATTTTACTAAACCTCATTTATAATATGAGCCCTAAACAATTATAATTACTGATATTTTTACCCACAATTACAGTAATACCCCGCTTTACGCGACCCCGTTATGCGCGGTTTCACTATAACGCGAATTTCAAATTTCGCGTTCAAATGCCTCGCATTACGTGAAAGAGTGCGTATAAACATAATGTAGTCATCAACTTCTCTATGGTCGCGGGAATCCCCGCTTCCTCTGAACATTCTGTTTGGAGAATTGAGAATTCCCCGTCCTTCGACTTTGTTCTATGGGGATTCCCTCGTTCGTTTTGTTTGTTCCGTCATGTTTAGTTCGGCTGGCAGTCGTGTTTTATTAAATGTTGACTATGTTTAGTCATAAACCTCGATATACGCGAATTTCAGTTAACGCGATTTTTTCCGGAACGTATCCCTCGCGTAAAGCGGGGTATTACTGTATTGGGAAGTAAAATTGAATAGTGAATTTTAACATCTAATGATTTTTCGTTGTTGGTGATTGATTCGATCCAGAAATAAACAAAATGATACCTATGCGTTGGATTTCACTGCTATTGCCTTAGGTTATCAAACGGTAACTCATAAAAAATAGATAAGTAACATCATCTTTCTAGCTTTAGGTCCCGGGCCTAGTTGGGGTCCGCTGAAATAATGATCCAAGATATAGCGACTCTGGTTATTATATTTAAGCTGAAATAGAGATGACTTTCGTAACCCATAGATAGGGGAATTGGATAAATTGGATCATGGTTAAAAGTATATAGTCAATTAATCATTGGTGTTAACTACCCAATCGTGGATGGTGCCAACAATCTATTGCATCCTTGCTTCTACGCCGCGCTAATGGTTACCTATTCTCGTCCAATAATCCGCACGTTCCGATGGCCTACTGTCTACCTCTGAGCATCACGAGAGGCGGCAGAGGCTGTACCTTGCGCTGGTGATGGTGATGATGGGAGTGTTGGTGATTCGACATCGGTTTCTTACCGCTCCGGCGGGTGAAAGTTCTATGGG
>OX596216.1:14013770-14038851 GCA_951394215.1 Glyphodes perspectalis
GAGGGAGACACCGAAGATGTAGAGGAAAACGCTGATGAAAGTAGAACAAAAAAGAAAAATAAAAAAGTTAAGTCTAAGCGTGAAGATACTGACTCAGATTCTAGCGAAGTAGACACTAACCGCGATAAGAATAGTAAATCCAAGAAAAGCAAACATTCTCGAGAAGAAAACAAAGTTTCAGAAGAGAGCGACGCGATAGAAACTGACATCCATGAAGATAGCGATAACGTTTTAACTCCTGAGGACCTATTCTTAATAGACTTATCCGATTGTGACACGATAAACAAATGTAAGAAGAGGGTCATATCTTTGACAAAGAACATCAACGCCAGAACGAGACGGATAGACAAAATAGAAGAAAAAATATTGAAAATAGAAACTAAAGGATTAAGCGCTAAAAATAAAATGTATCATACGGCGATGCATACGGAGAAATTAGTGATTCAAGAGCGAGCAAAAAAGCTATTAGAAGCTTTGAAAAACGCTCAAGAGAAATTAAAAGAATTAGGTTATGTGGAAGATGAAGACGCTAAAAATAAAAAAGATAAAAAGAGGAGAAAAGAATCAGTAAGCGAAGACGAAGAAACAGGAGAATCAAAAACAGAGAACAGTGAATTGCAAAATGTAACAAAAGAAACAAAGAAGAAGAAGAAAGACACGATAGTAGTCGAAAATCTGGAGCCAGCATTAGATATTCCAAGCGCTAAAGACTTCTGGTCAACAGATCCTGAGACCGTAGCGAGGCCAGTCCAGGACGAAGAATCAAGTAGCAGTGATGAAGAGGTTAGTATTCTAATTCTTTCGAGTAATATTCCAATGATTTCTAATATAATTTACCAATCGTCAGTACTTACATTTAAACATTATAGTAGTAATTTTTTTTTCTTTCATTATGAATCGATATGCGAATAGTTGTTACAGCAGTTACAGTTTAAAATCTCGCAGATTAGGGTTTCGGATTCCGACTTAAAACTTTCTTTCAAGACTTAGTACTTGTAGGAAAATTTTGCCTCAAGTTTTAAAGGCACAATAATCTTGATACAAAGGTAACTGCACTGTATTCACCTGGATGAAGAAAGTGAAATTATAAATGTCTTTACAACTCTTCTAAACCATATCACGTATGTGAGTAACGTGGATTTTAAATTGAAGGTATCAATGTCTGTAAACCGTTTCGAAAGCATATAACCTATACCATAATGGAATTTACTGGAATATCCATACTACCAGGAAGAGGAGAAGCCGAAGAAGAAGCGCAAGAAGCTGTCAGTAGCGGAGAAGCTGGACAAGGCGCGCGCGGAGGAGGAGGCGCGTGCGCGCGCTGGAGCGGCGCGCGGCGGAGGGCGAGGCGCGGCCGCGCGCCAGCGACCAGTTCGAGCGCGCGCTGCTCGCCAGCCCCGACTGCAGCCAGCTCTGGATCGCCTACATGGCCTTCCACCTACAGGTACGGTAGAACATGCTCAGTCTTGTAACACTGGCAAATAGACAGGCGCGGATACAGCCTATAAAAAAGGTTGGGGGCACAGCTATCCGAAAATCAGACGAGTATTATGAAAGTTTGACTTTATGCGTGTTTGACTATATGCTAGAAATCATTACTTATATCATAAGTGCGAAAGTATCACTGTTTGTTGACTAAAGTGGACCACTTAAAAATTTTGATGGAATCATGTATAAAAAAAAGGATACTTTTTATCCCGTAAATATTATAGACCGGGACGCGCGATAAAGTATGTTTAGTAGGCTTAATAGGCTGTGCGGGCGAAACTAGAAAGCAACCTCGATATAAATCCCTACATTTTTTAGATTTACTAACTTATTAGTTTAAGCTAAATAAAAATAATTTTAAAGAGCTTTCGATTAATTTATTTTAAATATATTTAAAACAAAATATGCCTTCACACAACTTCTAGTAGTTTTAAAGGTAACATACATTGTTAGTTTAATAAAAACAAAATATAGCCCCTATTGCCATACTTTCCCTCTATACGTTAGACTCGTTACATTGGGTGTAACTGAAGGTTCCACACTCAGCCCTCTGTTATATTTAAAATCTTACTTTTGAGGTACATTTATGAAACTAGTACGTTTTCATTTGTTTTTTTATTCCATTTAATTTAGAAAACAAATCAAAGGGCTATCTGTTGGTAAAGAGTCACTACAGCGCATAGATTAAGATATTGGTATAACAAGAACGTAATGTTGATAGGCGACGGAGATCGAGAAGGCGCGCGCCGTTGCGCGGCGGGCGCTCAGCACGATCTCATTCCGCGAGGAGGGCGAGAAGCTCAACGTGTGGCTCGCCCTGCTCAACCTCGAGCACCGCTTCGGGACCAAGGTGAGGTTTATAAGGGAAAGTGATGCTGACAAGACAGCGATTTAAATAAATTGCAGGTGTGAGTCATTTAGATAGACGACAACATAGAAAAATACGTAATTAAAATTAATTTTTAAAATTCTTTATATGTGTCAACATTCCTATTATCAGACAACAATTCCCATTCTAGCTCTGACGATTATAATTAAATCCATCTACTAGAGACAATACCGCACAAAACAGTCCACGTTCTAACAACTCTTAATTGCTCTTCCCAGGAATCCCAACAGAAAGTCCTAGAAGAAGCCCTACAAATGAACGACACGTTCCAAGTGCACTCCAAGCTGCTGGACATCCACGTGGAGACGGGCAAGGCGCAGGAGCTGTCCGCGCTGGTGGAGCTGATGCTGCGCAAGTACAGGCGCGAGCCGGCCGCGTACAGCCGCTGCGGGGCCGCCTGCTTCCGCCTCGGGCTGCTGGACAAGGCGCGCCATGTCATGCAGAAGGCGCTCACTGTCCTGGAGAAGAAGGAGCGTGAGTATTGTCGACTTTGTTGCGCTTGAAATAGAGTTGCAATGCTATTGAGTGGGCTTTCACATGATATAGTTTATGTTTATGATTACGACTGTCTCGTTGGTCTGATGGTAGCATGCGCCGCCTGAAGACCATTTGATTTGAAGATTACAGGTTCGAATCCTGAGTCAGGTCGAAACATTTGTGGATGGGTTGATAACTGGGTTGACAACTATTATTTAGTACCAGCCCCAAGTCAGGGAGTTGACGATTTAATATTCAACATCAACCGGTTCAAAAAGTAGATATTAATTTTGATTGCATTGCCGCAGACGCATTGCCGCAGACGTGTCGCTGCTGGTGTCGTTCGCGCGGCTGGAGCGCGAGGCGGGGCAGCGCGAGCGCGCCGAGGCGCTGCTGGAGCGCGTGCTGGCCGCCTACCCGCGCCGCCTCGACGTCTGCGCCGCCTACGCCGACATGCTGATCAAGGACGGCGACGCGGACCAGCTCAGGTGACCCGCTAGCCTTCACACCGTCCGAAGCTACGGTGCACCGTATTTTTAACGTAGAGACCTTCACACTATCCCGGGCTACAATGAGCTGTACCTTGAACACAAGCACCTTCACACCATACAGGGCTACGATGGGCTGTATCTTTAATACAGGGACTTTCACACCATCCAGGGAAAGACTTTTTGGTGTACGGAACTCTTAGGGCATAGGCCTCTCCGACTAAGATGAAGTACATACATACATACATATCAGCACGCCTTTATTCCCCGAAGGGTGATGAAGTGGCCAGGATATACCCACTGAACACCCCTACATATTTCATATCACCCGAGTGGTGATGCTAGTAGATGACAAAAGCTATCTTTGAACTGAAAACTACGTGAGCGTATGTCATCAAAATGCGTAATAAAAAAAGTATTGTAATGAACTGTCTACCAAATCCATTTTGTAATTTGTATTTTATTTTCCCAGACAATTGATGGAGCGTATGACGTCGACGAAGTTGCCAGCGCGGAAAATGAAAATTCTTTACAAGAAGTGGATAGAAGTCGAGGAGAAGATCGGCGATGAGGAGAAGGTGGAGCAGGTCCGACAGAGGGCCATGGAGTTCATAGAGAACGCCAAGTTTTAGATAGCGAATTAATAAATTGTTACTTTGTGCTCCAGTTGTTTATATCTAATTGAACTGTTATTGATATTAAGTGACCTTAATGTTGAATACCGTTACTTCGATGTAATATCTGACATCGAATATTTAAAACTATGATCTTAATAGATTGATTGAAGAATAGGAATGAAAATGAAACATGTACCTTTTGTCAAAAACTTTATAAAGGTAAAAAACAACACACAATTAAATGTATTTAAACATAAAAGTCTTATTGCTTTTGATTGTATTTATCGTATTATTATTTACACTAGTTTCCGGCATCGGTGGGGGCGGGGGAGGTGGCACTCCAGTCGGTGTATTAATTACCCGTGGCACTAATTTGTCGACCTTATGGCTAGGCGGTGGAACCTTAAAACTATTCGGCAAACCACTGCCGTAAATGGAGACTGGCTCGCAAATCACATAACCCAATTTGGCATAAAAATTCTCCTGGCCTTTAGTGGATAAGTAAACTTTTTCCAACATAAGAACGTTTTTGCAGTATTCTTCGACCTTCTTCATTAAAAAACTGCCAAGTTTTCTGCCCCGTAAAGCTTTACTTATGACTACGGTTTCTATGAAGCAGCTCTCTGGTATGGCAGGTATGGGGGTGAGCTTACAGTGTCCTATGATATGACTGGCCTCATTGACCAATATGAGGCTAGTGGGCAGTTGGTCGCAGGAGGCCTGCAACGACATCATCCTCGCGGTCTCGCTGCGAGGCCACTCGTCGTTTATGAGCTCGCAGCATGGCCTTAAGTACTCGGGGTGTTTGTGTAGTAATAATACTGTGAGGTTTTCTGATTCCATGGCTTATTATTCTGAAATTAATAAAAAAACATTGATTGTAGTAACATATTAATTATTAGAAGTTTTTTTTATTAATGGCAACATTAGGTATAAATTGAGCTGTGTTGTGTTGTTGTCATTGTCAACAAAATGTCAAAAACGCATCTGTCAAACAAAAGCGAGAGCATTTTTGCAATATTTAACATCTAAACACGTGAATTAAGAATAAATAATAATTAAAGGACCAACGCCCGGTACTCACCAGTCGCCCGTCACGCATTTTCCTACCCGTCTCCCGCTGGAGCGCTCGGTAAGCGCATTGTTTCTCTTGTGCTTTCTGCGGCCACTTGCGCGCACGGAAGATCGAACGAAACTAACCTATTTTTAACTGTCAGCGGTTCAAAACAGCCGTTCACATTTTAAGTTTTGCGTAATCTTTGAAATTCAGACCGATGAGATAATAAAAATCTAATGTTCCTTGTGCAATTACGTGCTCGCGTAGCGAAATTGACTCGCGATAACTGGAACATCGTTGGAAGTTGATTCCTTTTACATTCGTAGTGTAAACGGAAAACATTGCAAAAGTTTACGCTCACTGGCCGCAACAAAAACAAGAATTGACTGCAATTAGACTGGATAATTTATGTTAACATTTGTTAATTTGTTTTTGTTATGATTCTATCTGTCATTACACCTGTTTACTGGCTACTGAATATAAAATTTCGGACAGTTCGAAATTCTTGATCTTTTTAAAATAAAACTTAATAAACTGTTTAGAAATTTACTTGCTGTTTTTTTTCTATTACATTGTTCACAATGCTTAATTATTTATTATATTGTTTCAGGTGAGTTTCATTAGATGGACTGGAAATTAATAAATTAAAGATAAATTAAAACCATATGTATAATAATATATTTATTTTTCTTTAGTGAACATGGATGATGATGATGATGTACCAACACTGTCAGCAGAGACATTTGCCGCCCTCCAAGAGTTTTACGCAGAGCAACAGAAGCGGCAAGAGATATTGACCAATCTTGAAGCTGATGATAAGCTCAAAGAGAATGTGCTCTTTGATGAAAATTGGGTAAGTTTCTGATACTAATTTAAATAAATTTTAATAGTTTTAATTTTTTGTTCTAATTCTCTAAGATCTTTTTATGAAAAGTAGATTTTTCATTAAGTTTTAATAGTTATTGGCTTATCTTATTATGAAGTTTGATGTTCCATTCTCTCAGTCTATCTGGCTTAAAGTTTAGTTAGTTATGGTTTATGATATATGTATAAAATAAATTTGCATCTTATTATAGCAACTGAGCCAGTTCTGGTACGATGAGGCCACAGTGCAAGCGCTGGTCAAGGTGATCGACAATGTGGTGCCCGACGGTGGCCGCGTGGCGCTCATCTCCTGCCCCACGCTCTTTGTGCCTGTGAAAAGGCAGATTGGGACGAGGGCCACAGGTAGGTTACACTTCCTGCATCAATCAAATTTATTTAATTTAATCTAGAAACATTTTGAAATTTAAATTTGTATACATATCCCATATACATAATTCAAAATTGCAGTGAAGTGAACTAAATATCTAGTCTTTATTTCATCTAAAGATCTATAGACATAAGTTAATTTTCCAGAATTTAGACATTTTCACTAGATTATCTTAATCCAATAAATATGTCAACAGTTAGTCAGTTACCTATGTCCGACTAATGGTCTTACACACAACACCTAGCTCAGGGAAAGTACTTGAACTTTCAGTGCGAACACCATGAGCGTACGCAAGGGGGCACCTGCCCCCTCCCCCTGGAACTTGTGTGCTAAGATACCTGCAATATTGTATTGCCCCCCCCTGGACCAAGCTGACGCCCATGGCGAGCATGTATATTCGCACAGTATCACCCCTTCAATCAAACATGTTTGCCTAGTGTCCCTGCTGGAGTACGACCGTCGCTTCGAGGTGCACGCGCCGGACTTCATCTTCTACGACTACCGCGCGCCGGAGCGGCTTCCGGCCGGCGCGCGCTGCGACCTGGTGGTGGCCGACCCGCCTTTCCTCTCCGACGAGTGCCTCGCCAACACCGCGCGGACTGTTCAGCTGCTGGCTAAGGACAAGATCATTGTCTGCACAGGTAAGAGACTTGTTGAAATCTAGATTAAGACTGGCTGTTGCCTTGCAAGTGCACTGTAAACTTATATTCAGCATGATTTACTTATGGGAAAACACAACAAGATAATGAATAATAATCTTTATAGTAATGAAATGTACTGCATATTTTACTTTGGCACATAATTAATTCCTGTAAATACTATGACCTAGGGACCATGAAGTCAAAAGTTTCCGTTGACTTTATGTAATTTTATTAGAGTGGGAATTAGTTTCTTTTAGTTCTATAAGAATAATGTTATAAGAACTTTATTGGATTGAATATCTTTATTATTTATAATATTTGTAATATAGCAGATTTGCGATTATATAGCAGAGACGCGTCAGATACAACCTGCAATAAGAAAATCCCTGCAAACATCATTGTCTCATGCGCTTACATATGTGGGTACAAACTTCTGAATTTTACTATTAATACTATTATCATTTGTACAGGCGCCATTATGCGGGACAAGGTGCAGGAGGTGCTGGGATTGCGCGTATGCGCGTTCCAGCCGCGGCATCGCAACAATCTCGCCAACGAGTTCGCCTGCTACGCCAACTTCGACCTCGACCAAGAGCTCAGCTGATGACGAACCTGACCAGCATGAACGCGTTCAGTGCCACCGACTCGCCCTGAGAGTTTACAATCTTATTGCGGTCCCGACGACTCGCCTGGCGAGTTCAGTGTTTTTCCCTTAAAGTTAGGCTTCCGAGAAGACATTGTGAATATCGTAGTGGCAGTGAATGTGTTGCAATTACTCTATTGAATCAACTGATCGCCCTTCTGCCACAAGCAATTATTTTTTTTATTTAATTTACTGTTGAACAGTTTTATGGGTTCTTAGCTAAGTTTTATACGAGTGTAAAATATTAGAGAATATTTTGGGCTCTTTGGCGATATATGTGTGACTGTTGGTGAACACAGTGCTAAATGCGTAAATAACACGCCCCAACTAACTATGGTCTACACCACTATTTCACAATCAATATAATTAGATTTTAAACTGTTGATAAATTGTGAAATATCGAATGTATGATACTGTTATGCATTCATATAGAACATACATTTTCGATAGTTTACAGTCCAGCAAGATAAAATGAAGATCAATCATTTTCAATTTTGAATTAACATCCGATTCAACATAAACCTGCAATTTTGGGACTGATGTATCAAAGATACAGCATTTTACATACTATAGTAATTTATGAATTAAGTTTAAAATGGGATAGTTTATATATGCACATAACCTTTGTATGTATAAGGGTATATTATGTGAATGTTAATAAAACCACTTGTTGTAAAACACTTGCATTTATTATTGTTCTCTTTAACAAAACTATTACTTTGTTACATTATGCTGGTTAACATCTTATCAACTCTCAGATAATCGTCGCTACGTTTAAAATATTAATGTTTAACAACTTTCCATCCAAAATATATAGAGAGGTACTCTATCATGCGCAGTGCATAACGTATTATTATTTAACCCTTGTTGAATTGACAATAGATATATACTATATAGTAAATTAAAATTCCAAAATCTACTTTATGTAGGTACTATTCAAAATTATTAAACCTCTCGGATGCGGTAGGTTGCCTTAACCGTATCTGCGGCAAAATGGCGCGACTTTTGAGCGCCATGGGAAATGTGCCTATTTTATTGAGTTAAGGTCTCTCAATGAATGACATCTCTAAGGAAAGTTCATCCGTTCTATAATAAATAATATTAAATAACTTTAGACTTTATTGCAATGTATGTAGTTTCAAAGTTGATAAAACTTGTTGAGGTTCTCGTGAGCACTGATCAGTGTCCCGAAAATTACATTGAGAGTACTGAGCAATAGCTTCCGCATCCGAGAGATCCAGTCGACTACAGAACTAGAATAATATGGTCAAATTGTAAATAGATTTTATTAAATTACACAAATAGAGTAACTCTCCTTATTTCCAATACGAAATAAATGTTTAATTTAACAAGAAATACATATTAGATCATCACAAGTATTGTAATATTTGAAATTGAATATAATCACAACGAGTTATATCCCCGCTTAGCATTCGTTTTATCTAGAACACTAACGAAATTCTGCATACAGTGTAGGACTACCAGAAATACCGACGCCTTAATAAGCAAGCTTGTTTCATAAATTGCTGGCTATATAATACTTTACAAAAGAAGCTTTATAGAACATTTCAATGGTTTGATTTTACATAAATCGTTATTCTTCTTACAGAAATACATTTAGACATAAAATATTGTTGTTATAGGCGCAATTTAGATTTTTTAAATAAATACAAGTAATGAAATCACAATAAGTACTCATTTATTAGCATTTCAAAGCAATAAGGCGACACTAATTCCGGCTCACCCGGTATCCTTCCGGTAGCCCAGCGGCATATAATCATTTAAATTTAACGGGCAGTATAACGATAGCACATAGACCCTATGTGATGCGACAATATAATAATGGACATTTTTAAAACTACTTTTATAAATTCTCATTCCTATTAAGATAAAATAAATAGTCATTTACATTTAAATTTACTCAATTACTTATATTTAATATTGATTTGGTGTTTAAATACCTACATTGAATATAAAATATATACTTTTATATGTACATAACTATACATAGAGATAAATTGTTTAGAGATACAATATTTGCACATACACGTGCGGAAGTTACGAAATATTAATTTATTTTAACGAAATATATATTTTTTAATACCATAAAAGAAATCATTTTTTTTAAACCAAATTTTACAATGACACACTTCTAAACGTCGTATTTTGTGCCTAAAATCGAAAAGAAAAGTATATCAGACTTGAAATATAAAAATTTGTACTAAAAATAATTAATTTGATTTGTCATACCATACTGCATCCTTAGAAGGAGCACCGATGCATACAACTAGTGCGCCCACGAGAGTGCTGGAGCGATCGCGGATTCAATAATTCTAACTAATAATTCATTTGAAACTATCTACAAGGCCATATCTACTACTGGGGTTAAAGCCGAATTTTTTTATATTTTTCATTGTTTTATTTTTTAAATATACCGCGTTCTTGTGAACAATCAGGTTTTATTGTCAGGTTGGGGTGTAATTTCATTACTTCACTTTCCTGTAGGTACATATGCACAGATCTCAGTACATCTCTATGGTTAGAAAACCATAACATGTTTATATGTACTTTGTATGTATATGTATATTTTATTACATTAGACACAAGATACAAATTAAAAAATACAAATAGAAGATTTCCTCTAAAAAAACCGCTTATAATATTGAGGATATAGCTAACTATCTCATTAACAATATCACTAAAATTATAAGCAGATTATTTTTTAAAATGAATCACAAGAACGCACAGAATAGGTAAAAAAGTACACTATATTTAATCCGTCAATTTCATTATTAAAAAAAATTTAATACGTATTTTTTTTTCTTTATTAAATACACGAAAATTTACGAAGATACAGCGCATTAAAGTTTTAGAGCGCTTTAACACCACCAATCAACAATTTGTAGGGTAAACGTTGCTTGAAATATTGACGCATCGCATCTTCGTATTTTTTTGTGTGCCATAGGAAAAAAACGACTACAATATAATTTCTTTGTATTTAAAAAAAAATCATTTTTAGGCAAGGAGCCTATTAAACAATGTCAAAGATCATACGGTAAGCGTGCCGGTCCGCGTGACGAGCTACGTGGCCCGCGATATTGTGTACGCCTGCGTGCGGCTTTGGCCGAGAAAGCCCACAGAAGCGCTACCGTCGCGAGGCAACATCACAACTGAGCCGGAACAAACGAAACAGCCGTAACAGGCGCTACCAGTATGTATTCGTAACGGAGTGGTATGTGACTGTGAGTACCAAAACTTACTCACAGTGGCGATACTAAAGGTTGGCAGGAGTTGCAAAAGCCCCCACATCAGGAAGGGGCACCCGAAATCTTGTGAGCACGGGGGTAAGCTGACAGCGTTGAAATCGAATACTATCGAAGCGATATCCTCAGCCGATGAAATTTCCACGGACCTCAAACGTTAGTTACAACTACTGGTCATTCACTACGCGACTCGATGTAATCTGATATGACTAACTAACTAACTAACTTGGTTCAATTGGGTCAAACGTAACGATATAAAAGTCATAGGTCAAGAATACTTCAGTAACGAATACATACGGTTGCGAAAACATTCGTTCCATTAACAGCTAGAACAGCGACATTTCTTACACTACATTATGGTATTGAACTTGACACGTAAGACAAAAAATCGAGTCAAAATACATGTCGTCCAAGAACGAATCATAAGCAAAATGGAATTGTATGAAGTATTATACTAATACAAAGCTAATTTATTAAACCGAACTGAGTTAGCCCACGTTGAACTTGTGAGTATACCACTTTTTGCTTTCGGCACCATAGTGTAATGTTATAGTAGAAATTAGCAAGAAGAATAGATTTATTTTAAAATTAGCCCGTGCAGTTCGATCCCCGGCCGATGGATTATCTAATTTCAATAACTGAAAATAAACAAACTTATGAAAGAATCAAAATCATTAAAACAGAATCAGATATTAACAAATTAAAGTTTTACCACAAGTAACATCCCACAACATCACCATCTTCCTAGCGTTATGTCCCGTGCTTAGACGGGGTCCGCTTAGACCATGATCCAGGATTTAGCGAGCCTGGTAATTACATTGAAGCGACTGCCGATCTGACCTTCGTAACCCTTACATAGGGGAACCAGACAATTTTTGGATCATGGTTACAAATTCAAAGTTGTTTGAATTTGCAGGTTTTATCACGATGTTTTCCCTCACCGTCGAGCTAGTGGTATAAATATGTACATAGATTTTTTTAAATCTAGAGGTACGTGCCCGGGTTTGAACCCGCACTCCTCGGTTAAGAGGCGCGTGTCCTTACCATTGAGCTACCACCGCTCCCCAATTAGTAAAATCCCACAACAAACTTCATAATTAATTTGTTAATATAAAAGAAAATAACTCGTTTGTGTTTACTTACTACCGAAAAACAATTCCCGTAGTTAAATTGTTTGTTTGAAATATTTTAATCTCACAAAACGTATTAAAAAAATAGCTGAAGACAATAAAAAAATACATTAGTTAGCATTTGTGCCAATAAATTAAAATAAATGAAAGAGCGTAAACAATGAATCACAACCATAAACATAAATGGAAATAATAGATGTCTTTTAACGACAACAGAACGCCGTTGTAGCGATGAAACTTTCTAAATCACAAACGGAATATTTCAACTGCAAACTGTATTCGATATTTTGCAATTATGTATATAAGAAAATACATTGTCAATTTATAATTTTAAATAGCTCGTAAAACTTCAGATACACATTTCATTGAACATGTCATAGTCAACACTTACAATTCTTCACAGAAAAAGTTAAGATATGGTACTCTAATGTAATTTATGCATAAATAGTCTGATTGATATAATATCTAACAGTAATATGAATACATCTTTGGGTAAACTATAAATCTGTATAATTTATATGCATGAAAAGATATATTAATAATAATATTATATCGATCACATTCAAATTTGACAGAACCACTCTATGATATAGGCCACTCCATTACATATATTGATAAGTTGATTAAAATCATGGAACGTTTGGTAAGGCCTAGCATATTATATTGACCATATGATTTATATAGTACATATTAGGCCAATCTACATTCTTATTGGTTCACAATCTGGGACTAACCCCCAGTCAATGTAATTTATTATAATGATAAAGTGTAGACGCACCATGTTTTAGTAAAATATCTATTTTACGCTAAGAAATTAGGAGGCTGTCGCTAAATCTATTATAGATAGAGAAACAAATATTCTGTCGACAAGTATCAACTACTGGATTGTATAACTTCTTAAAAATTACACCCCTGTAATGTTTGTAAGTTCCGATACACACACGGATTGATGCAAACGCGTCTGTTGGTTCGCGAGGTCGAACAGATGCCGTGATCCTGGCGCGAGCTTATCACATTTGATATCAATACCTACTATTATCCTATTTCACACTTATACACCGGGAGAGAGGGTATCGTAACACGAATAGTCCCGAAAATAAGCTACGCTTAGACTTATTGAAGGCTTTTAAAAGTATTCTTAAATTTTCGAGGTTTTATAATAAAGTTTTGTATCCACTTATCAGCAAACCGCTTTGCCATTGTTGCTGCTACCAATCACTTACTTAGACAATTAATGCCAATATTTATTTAATGGTCACAATACTATAACATAAAAATGTTAATCTAAAATGATTTATGATATTAAATTTATCGAAACATGTCGAATATACTTCGCTTACACTTAGTTCTGATACACTTATTTGGACAACATTAATTAATTCAATGAGAACGACATGGTCTGTCCCACTAACGGGTGTTACACAAATAACTACCCTCTGGTTCGCTGTGGTCGGGTAACACGCACAGTTGCTCTACCCCCGGTACAATTTTAAACTGTTTACCTAACTACTACCTACTTATACTAACACTCTCGCCTGATCGGCGGAGCGATTCGTCGGAGCTCGCCGCGTGATACAATATATCGAACATTGGGTGCTTACTACGTTATGGGCACACAGTTCTCTCACTATGAGAGTCACAGCGACACTGTGTTAGCTGGAAAACGTTTGAGAATGTCCTCGTCTCGCTTAGCGCGTAAGGCGCCCCCGGGAGCACAGGCAGGCGCACAGGCCGTCTCCTTTCCTCGCTGAGTGCGAGAAAAGGACGCAGCTCCCGCGAAGCGCCTCAAAGGAAGACTTACATTAAATCTAAGAAACATTGCACATAATATACAGACAGAACACCTATTGTATAAACAATCAATACAAAACTAAGACGCAGTCGCGCAGAACATACATGTATACACAGTTGCTGCGTGAAGTACGGTCGGAGGCACTGGTGAGAGTACGAGCGCATTCAATAACGAACTCTATTGCGCTGTCGTTAAAACTCAAATCTCGTAACCTGTGACTGTACAACACGGTTGGGGCGCATATAACTAGCGGATATTTCGAACCAAATACGAAAACGCATAAACAGTCACACGGAATGTTCTAACTAAACGATAGCTTAACTAATAATAATAAAACGAAACAACGCTACGGTCCCTGGTCCGTCCATAGACGCGAACGCGTCGAATATAGCCTTGGAAGGTGGATATTATTCGCTAAGAACATCAACAATCAACAAAAGGAATACGGTAAGTAATTGTTAGTAAGTCTTAACGGTAGTCACAGCTAAAACTAACTAACTTAACTATGATTAAAGTATAAATAGAACAATAGGCTATTGTCCTCAAAAAAATTATAGTCCACTATTGAGATTACAAAAATATTTTGATTACGTATTTCTTTTCTTGTTTAACAAACTAAAAATACAGCGCGTTGAAGTACCGCGTGACGTCACTAGGTGTGTAAAATTTTACCGGCCAAGTGACGTCAAGCGCTAAATTTCAGATCTTTGAAGCGCTGTATCTTTTGTCATTTTTCGAGTATCAGATAAAGCAAAAAAAACGTATTCAACATCTTTTGATATTCTAACTTACGAACTAAAAAAAATTGAGAATAATACCCCATTGTAACGTAAATACAAATAGTCAGAAAGCACGATTCGGCAACAGAAATAACTGAACACAAAAATACAGACATGCATACTCTTATATCTTTAGGAATAAACGTTTGAAGCGTTCAGCTACTTTTTCTGACGACTGTACCTATAATTTAGGAAGAAAGAAACGAACATATTATTTAAAAAAAATATATTAAAATCCGATAAAACCAGACGAAAACAACACAATTAATATTAGAATAACGTTCATACAGACTTTGTAATTCGTATAATGTTCTTAGCGAATGACAATCCAATTAGGTTTCGTCTGTACAGTGAAGCGTAAACGCAAATAAATTAGAGGACATACCCAGAATTTCTATCGCGTATCGCCATTTGACACCAGAATCGAACCATATACCATATACACAAGAAATATAAAAATAAACATGCAATTATACCAATACTGGACAATTTTCTATTATTTCATTTGTTACCTAAACATAACATAACATAACATCACGCCCATAATCCCTGAAGATGTAGGCAACCTATGTTTAAAAATTCATTATATATCCACACCCTACTCACCTTGTATACATCGGCATCTTAGTCAGGGCGACGATTGCCACCCACCCCGCTCAGTGCTGGCTGGACAAATGTGGATTATAGAGTAATATTACATCTGCTTCGTAATCCAAAGTTCTGTTACAAATTGAACTTTTTTAAATGGTGACTTTCTATGTGATTTTCCATATAACCTAGCCTAGTTTTAATTTTGGCTGAATGTGGTTAGAGAGGCTCTCTGTCCGTGACTCTGCCTACCACTTCGGAGATAACCGGCGTGATATTAAGTATGTATATATGACTTTCCGCTAAGTAGCTAAAAACGATACGCATTAAATAGTTTCATTATGTATTATCAAATGAATGGCGTATTAAATAACATATGTCGTTCCGTTGTCAAACGGCGGCTGCGCGTGCGGTAACAATAACAACAGTGAAGGCACCCGAGGTCTCTGCGCTTCACTTCTGCTGCGCTGGCGCACTGCCGTGCACCTTCCTGCTTGCGTCTTGCCACCCTGCTTCTTTGCTGCCTTATTTACGTTGCTGACTGACATTGTCAAATATTATAAAAGACACTTGTAACAATGGCAAAGTATTGAGTCAACAGGATCTTATGAGATTTAACGTAAAAATCCGAGTTGTATTTTTTGACGTTCTCAATACAACGCCGTCTCTGGCAAACCGATGTACCAATGTTGATATTTCAGTAATACATAGTTGTACTAAATTTTAATAAAATAATCCACAAAGTGTCGCACTACGTATGCACTTAGTATTTCTTCACTTCCATAGTCCGGTAAGACGGTAATCGCAGGACTTGACATACGCTTGTTTATTGAAATATCATCACACAGCACGCAGCCATTTCAACTGTGGCAGTCATACACATTTTCACTAAAATATGTGTGTAATATCTACTCGTATCCAGAGTAGTCGGTCAGCAACAGTAGTAATATGGATGTCAAATGTACTTGTAACTAGGCAGCAGGGCGCAGGCGCAGGCAGCGCCTAGTCGCGCCGGTGCGGCAGCGCGCGCAGTCGCAGCAGCAGCAGCAGCAGCAGCAGCAGCAGCAGCGCCTAGTCGCGCCGGTGCGGCAGCGCGCGCAGACGCAGCAGCAGCAGCAGCAGCAGCAGCAGCAGCGCCTAGTCGCGCCGGTGCGGCAGCGCGCGCAGACGCAGCAGCAGCAGCAGCAGCAGCAGCGCCTAGTCGCGCCGGTGCGGCAGCGCGCGCAGACGCAGCAGCAGCAGCAGCAGCAGCAGCGCGGCGCAGCGCACGAGCGCAGCCAGCGCGGCGGCGGCGCAGCGCAGCAGCTGCAGCGCCGCGCCGCCCAGCGCGCGCCGCGCGGCGAGCTCCGCCCCGCATCATCCCGTGCCGCACTTGCCGCTCTCGAACACGCCCTGCACGCAGTGACGTTTCAATTTATTGACTCATCTAGATGGCAGCACTGTTGCCGCGCTAATCTTATATGACATCACTGTTTACACTACTGCTGCCTACTTAGGAGAGTAAGATTAGAGCAATATTTCTCGGAGCCGCATTTTTAAATATCGACAACTTGAGTGACGAATGCAAACACTGAAAATAACTTATTGACGTCACGCAGCGACATGCACGTACAGTAAGCGACAGATCAGAATAGCGATCGGAGTAAGAGGCGAGGCGCGGGGGCGAGGACACCCTGCGCACGCGCACGTCACCCGCACTGTCATAGTATTTAGTGTTCGCGAGTCCGCATCGCGCTCATGTTATTCTTTATGGAGTATTGTCATGATCATTTATTAAAAATATTACGTTAGGATGGAAAATTACCCGTCGCGGTTCTTCGCCGTTTTACGGGCAGTTTCGGGCCTCGAGTTTGCACTCTTTGCCCGGGCATCTTCTTCGGTACTGACAAGTACCGAGTGATTGGGGTCCCTTTATATCAAAGAGTCCCCCCTCGCGCTAATCCGGCGCACCCTCGGCGCGGTTAGACCCACCAGGTGAGATCCATTCGGGAAGCCTAGCGAGTCCGCCAGCGAGCGGGTACGGCTTACAGGTACGGCCGGGAGGGGGAAAGTCGGTCTGTCGTGTTATCTGTCCGGGTTGTAAAGTCGGGAAAATTACCCGAGTTACGTCAAATCGCGAGGTGTCGCAAACAATACCTTGCGGAAGAAGGGCGAGAAGGCGAGCAGCGTGTCGCGGGTGAGCGGCGCGCGGTGCAGCACGCAGCGCGCGTCGGCGGCGCAGGCGGCGAGCAGGCGCCGCAGGAACGCCTCCAGCGCCGGCCGCCGCGCGCGCGCCACGCCCTCCGACGACCACAGCTGCCGCGGCGGGAACGGGATCGACGCCACCTGCGCACGACATCAAAAATATCGTTAAAGTTTGCAGTTATCACTGAGGACGAACTAATCAATATCAGTCACAACCTCAACGAGAATTAGCTAACTACAGAGGATATTACGAATTTCACTCTCATAATCCGGTAAGACGACAATCTGACATAACCGACTGAGGTCAGGCGCAGTACCAACATTTTAACGTGCTTTCCGAAGCCCTGAGTTGATAAACTACCTGGCTTCAAGCTGGTACTGAGTACTTTTAGCATAAATAAATAAATTAATTAATTGTCCAGACTGACACACCAATTCCCTAGTTCCAAACTAAGCTTATGCTTGTATTATGGATACTAGGCGAACGGATAGACATACTTAAATACGTTTATAAACATCCATGACTCGAGTACAAATGTCCATGTTCATCACACGAAACATTTGCCCCTAGCGGGATTCGAACCCGCGACCCTTTGTTTCGTGGCCAGGGTCTCTGACCACTCGACCAACATGGTGGCCTGGACATGGTGTTGGACCCGTCGGTGGTCAGGCGGCACATGGGCGGGCACGGCGCACCTTGGGCCCGTAGAGGCGGCGCGAGGCGAGGTAGAGGTCGCGGAAGCGCCGGTAGCGGCGCAGCAGCAGCCAGCGGCAGTCGGGCAGCGCCACGCGCACCTCGTACTCGTGGTGCGTGCCCGCGCCGGCGCCGCGCGTCACCCAGCCCGGCACGCTGATCACCTGGCCTGGAGTACACGTTATTATATCAAACGCCGACGACCCAAACAGTACTTCATAAGCATACACTACTTAAAATTGAAGTTCATAGACCTAACTAATGTTACAGACTAGCTTCTGCCCGCGGCGTCGCTCGCGTGGTACATCAATACAACATAGCTTATCTGTTATCTAATGTATAAGCTATACTATTGCAAAGTTTCATTAAAATCCATGCAGTACTTTTTGCGTGAAAGATAACAAACATCCATCTATTCATCGATCCATACGAACTTGTGTTTTACTGACTCCCGGTAGGCTTGAGTGCGAAATCTATAAAAAGCTGAAAATATTTTCAGTAATGCGCGCTGGCTTCTCATCTGGTGCTTCAATTGGCTCAGAGAAGAAGCGGCTCGGACCTCGTTAGGTTCCTTTCGGCTGGCAGTCACGCGACTACAATAGCTGCATATTGCATTCGTATGTAGTAAATTAGCCTTGAATAAATTAATTATATTAACCACATTCATAATATAATTATAGGTGTTTATTGTTTAATCAAATATGCAATAACATAACATCACGCCCATAATCCCCGAAAGGGTAGGCAGCGTCAAAGGGACAGCAGGCCCCTTTAACCACATTTAGCCAAAAACAAAAACTATGCAATAAAGAAATCAAACTTACTGAAATCTACAGGATGCATTAGACCTGCCGTTATCGTCGGATCCTGTAACCAAACAAGTTCTATGTTAATATTTCAAAATGAAGAGGAGACTCGGCTACTATTACTGGCTGACACACAGCACACGCCCGAAAGTGGATATACTGCGCTTCTGGCTTAGAGTCGGTAGGAAGTGAGTAGGGTATGATAGGATGGCGAGCGGACCGGCAGGAGCGCGTCGGCGGCGGGCGCGCGCGCGGTCAGCTCGGCGGACACGGCGCGGCGCGCGCGCCAGGCGGGCTCGGCGTCGCCGGCGCCCGGCAGCTCGTCGTTCGACGTCGACACGTTGTCCGACCCCTCCATCTCTTGCTCCTTAAGCCTGCACAAGTTTGTCAAGTCACGATCCACAAAACAAATAAAAAAAAAACTAAACAAAAAACTAAGACAAATAAAAAAAAACAAAAGATCAGCAAGTATCTTATTGTTCCATAGAGTTTGTGCCAGAACGCCTAAATCGGTCATTGACCTCTTGACTACCTAACTAACTAACTAAACATCACGCCACTTCCCTAGCGGGGTAGGCAGAGAGAACCGAACGCCATATGGCACGATCCTTACAAACGACCTCTTGACCTTGCGTAAAAACGTACTCATACTGTGTAACAGTGACCAGAAATAATACTGACCATGCCGTAAATGCTAAAATATTTGACTACTTTTACCGAACCGCTAATTAGGGAAGGCTGGTCTTTGATTATATACCAGATTGACTTTTCAATCCTGAATGAGATCTCACAGAAATAAGTGGATTATTTTCATTCATTTAAATTAAATGGCTGGATGATCGAAACAATCCATATTGATTTTTTGCGTAAGTAAACATCATCTTCCTAGCGTTATGTCCCGTGCTTGGACGGGGTCCGCTTAGACCATGATCCAGGATTTAGCGAGGCTGGTAATTACATTGAAGCGACTGCCGATCTGACTTTCGTAACCCTAAGATAGGGGAACCAGACAATTTTTGGATCATTATTACAAATTCAAAGTTGTTTGAATTTGCAAGTTTCATCACGATGTTCACCTTCACCGTCGAGCTAGTGGTATAAATATGTATATAGATTTGAAAAATCTAGAGGTACGTGCCCGGGTTTGAACCCGCACTCCTCGGGTAAGAGGCGCGTGTCCTTACCATTGAGCTACCACCGCTCCTTTTTTGCGTAAGTAAACAAAAAATACTATTCTATTGTACTCACAGCACCATATACACTCACTCGTACTATTAAAACTAAACTGTCCGATATAACAAAGTGTGTATACCTATTAAGCAGCGGGTCGAAGATGTGTCCGTTGTCGGAGTGCGCGTCGGGCGCGCCCTCGCTGTCGGACGAGGCCGGCTTGAGCCGGTGGCTGCCGACACAAACACTTTGAGTGCGGCACGCGACAGAATAGGGGGGCGGCTCATGAGTTCCACACTCTATGCCAAGGCTGCTCAACTATTTTATGAGTCGAGCTAAATTGATTCGGAAACAGCGGGTCACTGATGGTCCCTAGCCTACGATTGTTTTTATTTAGTAAATCAACGAGTTTAAAAGTTGTGTATGAAATTCTGAATGACTGACACCGCTCTACTACAGGCGAAGGTATTACCGCCGCTAAATATGTATATGTTATGGACCAAGTGATAAATGGGTCATTGTAAGTAATAAAATAAATAAAATAATAAATAATAAATCTTTCAGACTGACACACCAATTCCCTAGTTCCAAACTAAGCTGATGCTTGTACTATGGATACTAGGCGAACGGATAGACATATTTAAATACGTTTATAAACATCCATGACTCGAATACAAATGTCCATGTTCATCACACGAAACATTTGCCCCTAGCGGGATTCGAACCCGCGACCCTTGGTTTCGTGGCCAGGGTCTCTGACCACTCGACCAACGGGCCAGTCGTTCAAATATTTTATATATAATGCCCCGGATAATTTGATTATTTAAATACTTAAGAATATCTCATATTACAATGTCCGCATTAATCACTTGGTTCATAATATATACAATTAAGTTAGACGGTTAATCAGGCTTTAGCCGCCAAACACACAACACCTACTTCGGAAGGGATTTAGTTTTAGTAAGAACGTCTAATCGTACAGTCAAAACATAGAAATTACATAAATGATTCGAAAGGATTTGTGACCGTTAATTGAGCCCAACTCTTAAAAAGGTTGAGTAGCCATGCTCTATAAAAGCCGCCCGCACTCCCATTTTGTCTAGTGGTGTATAAGAATACAACTTCATAAATAAAACAAGCGCGAAAGATTAGCATCAGCGCAAATAGACGTCGTGTATAGAATTTACTTTCACTGAAGACTACTTAGGGCTTATCCCTTCACTGCGCTTAATAAATCAGGGATTGTAAACTTTTTACATACTAATGCTCCATTATCGTTCCATGACAATTTTTGTGGCTCGCTACCAACACAGAAAATGTAACGCATTTAAATTTACATTTAACTATAACTATATGACAATGGGTAACAAGCGCGTGATGGGTGACCTCTGTTCTCGCTAATTTGTTCAGCAGTGACTCGGAGACGAGGTTAATTTTTTGCGGGTCGACAGCATCCAGCAGCCGTGCAACGTGACATGCATATCACGTTGCGGGGCTGCTGGATGGGTGACCGAGCACTCATTAGTACAGTATCTGACCGGCGACACTTCCGATACCCTCAGCAGCTGCTGGATGGGTACCTACTTATGCATGCACTAGATCGGGTGTCGCACTCGTTCTTCGATCGGCGATGCTGTCATATATGTCTCGTTCAACTGTTACAGGATGGGTGACCGCGCACTTACTTGTGCAGCATCTGGTCGACGCGGCCGTTCTCGGGCGGGTCGGCGCCGTCCTCGGTGGCGACGTGCATGTCGCTTTCGGATAGCGTGAGCGACGGCGTCTCCTGGATGGGCGTCACCATCATGGGCCGCCGGTTATTCTGCGTGTCGAAGAACGAGTACTGCAGCGCCATCTCCAGGCGGACGTACTTCTTCTGCAGCTCTTGAAGAACCTGGGGGTGATATATAGTTTACTCTAAAATGTTTCTCCGATATTTGCGAAAGGCCACGGGCCAGTCACCTGTCATTACTTTTTTTTGCGGTTTTGCAACTAAGATTTGGATTAGTCAATTTATTTTGTTTTTGGTCAAAAGTAGTTAACGTTGTTTAAACTCAAACTTATGGTTTCACGTACCCCTCTAAAAGTCTCCCCCCCAGAGTAGGTTCAGATCAGACAGTACGTTCAGTAGCGCGCCCGCGGACAAGCGTGTCGCACGGGTCAGTCAATGATAGAATGGCGAACCCCTAGGGGTTCGCGTACCCCCCTTTGAGAAACGCTGCCTTAGTTGTTTACAGGTGCGATGGAATTTGTAAGGTAACACTTTGTAAACTGATGCGCATCGTACACGCGACAATTGTCGCGTCGTGGTAGATCCACGTCCCCATTTACCAGCGGCTACAAAAACTGAGCCGCGTTGACCGGAGCGGTACGTAAGAACGGGCGGTACTTGCCCGGTCGAGCCGGCTCAGAGAGAATCGGCATAAAATAGAACCTATGCTGTTGTTTTTGCTCGGTGCATGAGAGGGCCGGAAGCCCCTTAAAGGGCAGCAGAGCTTTAATAATTCCTCTGGCGTTGCAGTTGTCTCTGGATAGAGATTACTTAACAGGTGATCGGCCAGCCAGTTAGCTGCCTGTAAAAATTCTCAGGAGTTGCAGTTGTCTATGGGCGGCGGTGATACTTACGATCAACCACATGCAGTTTTTAATGTAGCGTCTAGCGTGTCATTGATCTTAGGTATGCTGACCCACTTTAAGCAACCAATGAAAACATGTACTTACTTGCGTTATAATAAATTAGTATGAAATTAATTATTGTCGTGATTACTTGTCTCCTTACTCCTTACTCATACTCAACACTCAATACACACGGTCATCTCTACACTAATATAAAAAAAATAGCCCGGCCAAGGCTTAGCTCACCGCGATCTGTCTGTTGAGCTCCTCCTTGGAGCAGTCGTTCTCGAGCGAGGAGATGACGAGCATCTTCTGCGAGGCGATGCGCGAGCACAGCCGCTGCATCGCGCGCAGCGCCTCCGCCTCCGTCACCTGCCGCCGCCCCGACTTCGCCTCGCCTTAACGAGACAACAACATTTACAAAGTATTTCGTTTCACGTGTTTCTCTGCATTCCTCATTTTCCTGGCATGATGTCATGTTCCTAATCGTCAGCTTAGACCATGAACTGAGATTCAGCGAATCTAGTCTAGTATTATATTAAAATGACCTAGGACTATTGTCACTTTTGAATAGAAGAACCAGGTGAATGAGGGTTTTTTGAATTAAAACATCCAAAAGATGGTGTAACTGTGACGTGCGGTCTTGCCACCCTCCTCATGGTTAGTTGTCAGACCAAACTGACATGCTGTCAACAAGGAGTCAATAGTGACAGTGATAAGACCACGAGACTCCCTCGTGCCATCTGGCGGTTTTCTATTTTTGAAATCCTCATTGGATCATTGTCAAATATATACTACAGTTATTTGAATACGCAGTAGGATGTATTCAATGACTACTAACTAAGAAGATAGATTACACGAAAATAGTTTTATTGATTGTAGAGCGAATACAATTAAATTGTCTGGACTTTCATTACCCGTTATTCTTCTCCTATATTTGGCTCTTTGATGTCTTTCCTCTGGCGATCTTTCGACCGAACTTGAAGACTGGCCTTCCACTATTCGTGGCTGTAAAAAGGGAAATCATTATATAAGTATAACTATAGTATAACTTAGCAAATTGCTTATATCGGTGTTAACCGACATTCAAATTGTAAATATAGTGATCAGAACTATTTTTTTTGCTCTTTTACAAATTTTATTTGAAATGATTCAATGATTTTTTCCAGTTAATATAACCTTAACAATTCGATTTAGAAAAGTTAAGAAAAAACATAGGACAAAGAAGAATATCTTCTAATTTTGATAGTAGATATAGAAGTTGTGTAAAGCGCACCTTATGATAATCCTCTGTGCTGGACATGTCGTCACTATCGTCGGGCGCGGCGCCGGGCCCCAGGCGGAAGCGCGGCTGCGGCGGCTGCGGCGCGTCCGGCGGCTCCGGCGTGTCCGACGGGTGCGGCGCGTGCGGCGCGTGCGGCGCGTGCGGCGCGTGCGGCGCGTCCGCCGGCGCGGCGGGCGCGGCGGGCGACGCCGGGAACGGTTTGGGCGAACTGCACGACGCCGTGTGGAACGTGTCCTCCGTGGGCACTGCCGACGTGCCCGACGACAACGGGTCCAGGCTCAGGCTCAAGCTGGGAACCAGGATCATTATATATATACTAAAGAGTTTTCAAAATAAAAGGATTCCATTCTCTAAAACTTTTGAAACGTCACGGTTAAGAAACGATTCCTCTCAATCCAATATTAATGGATCCTATGTCAATTCTACATATAAAACCTACCGCTGACTTAATAATTTTTACTTGCAGTCCATATAAATGGAAGCAATCTTAAGGGGGGGAGGTACTAAGTATGCTCCACGGTTCTCCTGTAGGTCCAAAAAATCACAAAAAAATGGAAACTTTTGATATTTTCTAAAGTTTATAGAAATCTAAGTTTGACATGACAAACTCTTTGACAAAATGTCGTTGTCTTTAACATAGTTGTTGTGTGTAGACAGTAAGAAACAAGTGGTTGGTCACCTCATCTTCTTGTTCCGGAACTCCTCCCGCTCGTCGGCCGACAGCGGCTCCAGCACGTCCTCGCGCGGCGTGCGCCGCAGCACCAGCTCCGACTTGCTGCGCTTGAAGCCGCCCGGGGACACCTCGCCGTCACCTGGACAACACTCGACACGTTGAGACTATGAATCTGACTTGACTATGACTTTGACTGGCTCGATGGCGCATTCGGTAGTGACCCTGCCCCATGCGCCAAGAGTTGTGGGTTCGATTCCCACCCAGGACAAACATTCGTATGATGAATACTTGTGTTTGTTGTGTGTCTGGGTGTTAATATCCAATATTTAAGTATAGGGATTGAAATTCAGCGGCATTGAACCAGTACATGTCCCTGCATCCAGCACAGCTATAACTGTGTTGAACCTAGCTCGATTGCTGGATCTAGAATTGCAATCCTTAGTTTAGATATAGACATGCAGACACAGGCCCAGCTGCTGCGTGTGCAGCAGGCTCAGCTCCGCCTGCAGCCGCTCCACCTGCAGGCGGCGCGAGGCCGCAGCAGCAGTA
>OX596216.1:14039051-14082463 GCA_951394215.1 Glyphodes perspectalis
AAAGTTGTTCGTGTAACATACTGATCCATTTTTGTTTATTTTTAAACATGTATCATTAACAAAAGATAAAAAAAAAATATATAACAATTACATGATAGCGAGTCATTGTATATATATAAAGCCAGCCGCCCTTATGTCATCCATAGTTTATAATCATCATCATCCTCTTGCCCTTCTCCCAGTTCACCTGGGGTCGGCGCAGCAGGTCTTCTTCTTCCATACGTCCCGGTCAGCCGTCATCAAGCTATCCACTTCCATTTTACTCATATCATCCATAGTTTATAATATTGTTGTTAAATACGACAAGATAACCGTGAAGTAACGACCGGTTTATGAGCGTGGTAGCGCCCGGAGCACTCAACAATGTGTTGGGCTGTGATAAATATAATTACCTTATGAATTACATTTTTAATTTGAGTTAAACTCACTATTACTATTCTAGATATACAACGACACATACACATATAAACAATTATATATGTTATCATGCTTGAAAGATAACATTGACTTTTTTTTACTAAAATATATTTCTATATATAGTGCATACGTTTGGAACGCTCATCTAAGATTTTTGGATGTCGAACAATCGTGGCAAGAACAACAATATTGTTCTTTGTAATTATAAGAATCCATTAAAAGAAATGTTAAGAGTAAGTAGCTTAGAGTTTAAAATTCCAACTATTTTCGTTATGCCTTGAAAAGATTTAATTTGGTTTTAGGATACTATTTAATTATAGAATTGTGATATTATTTTAAGGAAATAAAGAGGAAATCTAAAAGGTTTATTAATGCAATTGTTTATGAGGAATAAGTGAGTTTTACATGTAGCATGCGAGTTTAGCAAGCTGTTCCTGTATAAGCAGATTAGCTAGTTCACAGAACACTAGCGGCGGGGAGGGGTGATCTAGTCGTACTATAAATCTTATCCGTTACATATTTCACGATTGTTCGATATCCAATAATCAAGTCCCGGCCGTTTCGTAAGCAGTGTCAGTACAACAAAAGTTGAACGTAGCAGTAGTGTCGTTACCTGCGCGCGATGCGTGTCGGTGAGCGCGTGCAGGCGGGCGCTGCGCGCGCGCAGGTCCCGCTGGCGCGCGCGCAGCGCCCGGCGGCGCGCCGCCCAGCCGCGCTCCAGCGAGCGCCAGTCGCCCGACAGGCGCCGGCACGCCGCCGCGTACTCGCGCTCCATCGCCGCGCGCTCCTGCACACGCCGCGACTATCAGACGACCTCCCCCAAGGCCCCGCCCACTACCTCACGTGTCGCGCCCTTTAGGTTTCAAGCTCCCTCCCGATACAATAAACAAATCCCTAATATACAACACGGGTCCAGGCGCCAGACACTACTAAAGCAGATGATGGTAGAGATCTACCGATGGCAATTTTTCAACTTAGCATATAACTGCAAGTCTCGAGTTTGGATAGACCACCTCTACCAAAAGAGCTTGCGTAATTTTGTTTTTTTTTTTTTATTTAAATCTCCTTTTGTACAAAATTTCTCCTCATTATTAAACAAGCAGCTCCCTGAGCAATAAGTCACATCATGTAAGTCTCTTTAGAATCCAATATACTGCCAGCAAGATAACAATAATGTCCTCCTAACCGATATCGGTCACGGCGGCCAATATCAACGAGGATTAGCCATCTGCGCAGGAGATATTATAGTGCACAAGTGTCAGCACAAACGCAGGTGTACTCTCTATTCCTTTACTCTTATAGACCGGTGAGACGGCAATTCAACATGATCAGAGAGGTCAGGCGCACGACCAACGACTTAACGCGCTTTCCGAGACTCGAGGGTGATTAAACCGCCAACTTTTTAACTCCGAGTTGTAGTAATTTCAATATTGAAATAACCAGCCACAAATTCCCAACCCGGGATTTGAACCCGGGACCTTTTGGCCCTTAGGCGGCGCATGCTACCACTAGACCAACGAGGCAGTAAGGATGCACTAACACTGTACCATAACAAGTTATCACCCATCCACATTACAAATATTACTTGTTGCTAACGACAAATGAACTACTGGTCGGCGGTGTACTAGTTACCTCGTCGAGCTGCTTCTGCGCCTGCAGCAGCTGGTCGCGCTCGGCCTGCCAGCGCCGCTGCCGCTCCTGCTGCTGCAGGATGAACTGCTGCCGCGACCGCTCCATCTCCGCGCGCTGCGCCTCGATGCGCTCGTTGCGCGCTTCCGACTCCAGGTCCCTGGTGGCAATGCCAACTGTTAATGAGGCTCCAAGCGTAACTTTGCTCTTCGATTGCAATGTTTTTGTAACTGAGATTAGTAGCTGATAGTAATATAGGTAGCTAATAGGCAGACCTCAAAAAGTAACCAGTAGTTTTTATTTTTAATATTCGCGTTTTTGTATATTGGGGAATTTGAAAGACTAGTCTGTATGTAATGATGACTGCTGGAAAAGACTATCAGAATGATTTAATTTATGACAGACACATTAATCTCCCTTCTATAATATATGAAAAAGAAACCGTCTAAAAAATTAAATGAAATGAAATAAAATTATCTTTATTTACGTAGGCTTAAATAAGCACTCATAAATCGCCTGTACACACAAATGAAAATTTACCACCGGATTCGGAAAGTAGCTTCTACCGAGAAGAACCGGCAAGCAACTCGATCGATAGTTACTCTTTTCATTAAATCTATGCATTCAATTATATTGCCTGGTAGTTTGTTAAATAATTTTATACTTAACCCCCTAAATGAATTACTATAGCCGCAACTCACTCAATAGTCGCATTCAAGTTCTCAGTGCTGGCAGCCAGGTCGGTGGTGGACCAGGACAGCAGCGACAGGCGCGACAGGTTCATGACGCTGGCGCTGCCCTCCTGCCGCAGCTTGGCCGCCTCCGCCGGGTCGTTGTACCGGAACATGTTCGTGCGCCCCAGCAGTAAGATGCAACCTGGTAACATGACACAGTGGTATTATATACGGGTCGTGAGGTGCAACGATCAGGGACTGAGGCTCCGAACCTGGTAACGTAATATAATGCTATTATATCCTGGGCTTATTCGCAATGGTCTGGGTCAGGGATGGCGAACCATTGGCACGCGTGCCGTAGGTGGCACGTTATGCAAAGTGGTGGGCACGTATTTTATTTGAGATCACAAATTTATCAACAATGATTGACAATAACATCCTCATTAAACACTCCCCGGACACTTGAAGACCCAATTATATAGACATTTTCGAATCTTTGGCACGTTTGTATATAAAGATCCGCCACCCCTAGTCTTGGTAATCATAAGAAGGTGTTTCGGGCCTTTTAGGAGTCGGTGATGTTTAGGTGAGGCGGGTGGGCGGTCGCGTACCCTGGCTGAGCTTGGCCGGGCGGTCGATGAGCACGGTGTTGAGCCAGCACTGCGCGCCGGCGTGCGGCAGCAGCGTGGCCACGCCCTGCGCCAGCGTGACGCGCGCGTGCAGCGGCAGCACGCCCGCGCCGCTCAGCACGATGTCCGGCGTCGGCTTGTACTCCGCGCTGCCGATCACCGTCTCGCCTTCCTGTTACAACCCACATAAAGACGTTTTTACATCGACATCTTGTATACCACTTGCCCGCAATCCCCCTATAGGTCGGCAGAGGACAAGAATAAAAGACAAAGTGACGAAAATTAAGGACGAAAAATGTGAATATATGTGGAACTTGAGACAAACATCTACAGACTTTTAATTTACTACGCAACAAGACAGTCAAGACTAGTTCCAATAAATATGTCAACAGATGGCGTTGATTGATTGTTGACGTCATGCTGTCGACTCTTGCAGGATGTGGTGCGTCTCGCGCCAGGCCCGGCCGCAGGCGTGCGCGCCTCACCTTGAGGTGGTAGAGCGTGACGCCGGTGGAGAGCAGGTTGTCGTCGATGCCGACCAGGTGCGGCATGTCGGAGTCCAGCACGACGCCCAGCCCGCTCTTGCGCAGCCCGAGCGCCTTCTGCTCCTGCAGGATCTGCTGCGTCTCGCGCCACTTCTCCGTCCACTTCTCGGTGAGGACCTTTTCTTGAGCTTCTTTGCGTTGGAGCGTCGCTAGCACAGCAGGTTCTGCCTCCACGGGGTCCTGAGAAATAAAAAAGACATGTATTCGAAATAGGGATGTTGACTGGCAAGTCAATTGAGATACTTTTTAAAAGCTGTCAAACCGCAATCACTTTATAAATTCTGTATGGGCTTTTCAGTTTATGACGTCACTAGTTCGTATTGTTAACTGACTAAATATTAAGCAGTTTTTGTAAAATTTTAAATGGTAGACTCAATATAATTAAAAATCAATAAGGTTTTACAACATACTACGATACTTTCTTTTACGGTACTGAAATCACAAAATTAAATAATGTCAACATAAATGGTGTCAACATCTATATTGCAATTTTGAGGCACTCTACTAAATCTAACAATACAGGGTAAACTCTACACTTCGACGACTGTATTAACTCTCCTCCAAAACGCCGGAGCGGGAAACTTCGAATTCACACAACAGCTTCGATCGATACGTTGTATTTTGCTACCGGGGCTAATTTTTAGTTAACCTTAAGAGCCAACTGAGCTCAGTTGCGCCTAAGTTATTGAGATGACGCAATGATTTTTGTTGCGTTATATATGTTTTTTTATAATTAATAAGTTAATAATAATAAATATCCGACTACATCACATACATTGATATGACTCCGAGATAAGTAGCTAAAGCACTTGTGTTACGGATATCAGAATCAACAGTGGTTTTACAAATATATACTTAAATATTGGATATTAACACCCAGACATAGAATAAACACAAGTATTCATTATACGAATGTTTGTCTTGGGTGGGGATCGAACCCACAACTTTTAGCGCATGGGGCAGGGTCACTACCGAATGCGCCATCGAGCCTGTTATTGTATACTACAGCGCTGAACGTGCTAGCGGATGGACAACTGCATCACCACAGTAAATTGCTAATGGACGGCCGATCTTTAATAAATTGGGCGTCCGTCATTCTTACTCACTAAATAAATTAATAAATTCTCCAAACTGACATACCAATAAGGGTTTTTTAAAATACATGCCAATCCGCCAGATGGCACAAGGGAGTCTCGTGGTCTTATCACTGTCACTATTGGCTCATTGGTCAGTTTGGTCTGACAACTAACCAATGGAGAGGTTGACAAGACCGCGCGTCACAGTAACGCCATCTTTTGGATGTTTTAATTAAAAAAACCCTCATTCCCCAGTTCCAAACTAAGCTTATAAGCTCGTGATATGGATATTAGGTGAACGGATAGACATACTTAAATACGTTTATAAACATCTATGACTCGAGTACAAATGTCCTTGTTCATCACTCGAAACATTTGGCCCTAGCGGGATTCGAACCCGCGACTCTTGGTTTCGTGGCCAGGGTCTCTGACTACTCGACCAACGTGCCTGTCAATAATGACACTGAGCTGCTGAGGAGCCATCCATAAAGTACGTCACACGTAAAGGGGGACGGAGGGGGTCTACGATGTGTGACATGGTGTGACAAGGGGTGGGAGGTCCTATGTTTCGTGACATCACATTTCAAAATCTAATATATCATAATAATTTAATTAGGGAGGGGGGAGTCCCACAATCAAAAAATCATGAAATTCGTGTGACGTACTTTATGGATGGCCCCTAACCGGCCGCTTTTGGATGAGAAGGTGGTCATTTTCCGGTCTTGCTGAGCCTGGGAGCACAAAAGCAAGACGACTATAAAGGTAAGCGGTGGTACCGTGTTGTGCGATATCTGCGCGCGCAGCTTCTCGATCTCCTCGCGCAGCTCGCGGATCAGCTTCACGTTGGGGTCCTCGTTGATGGTCGGCTTGTTGATGATGTTCTTGGCGCGGTTCGCGTACCGCAGCGTCGACAGCGTCTCGCCGTAGTTGCAGTCCGCCGGCGATATCTGTACCGACAACAGTTATAGATAATATTATTAATTATATCTGATGCATATGGAACCTTTTCTTGTGTATCATCTTCCTAGCGTTATGTCCCGTGTTTAGACGGGGTCCGATTAGACCATAATCCAGGATTTAGCGAGTCTGGTAATTACATTGAAGCGACTGCCGATCTGACCTCCGTAACCCTAAGATAGGGGAACCAGACAATTTTTGGATCATAGTTACAGTTCCAAAGTTGTTTGAATTTGCAGGTTTCATCACGATGTTTTCCTTCACCGTCGAGCTAGTGGTATAAATACGTACATAGACTTGAAAAATCCAGAGGTACCCGGGTTTGAACCCGCACTCCTCGGTTAAGAGGCGCGTGTCCTTATCATTGAGCTACCACCGCTCCTTGTGTATGTTGTTATTAATAATTTCATACATGCTAACATAAAGTCATTCGACGAGCGCGTATAAAATTGTTGATGTCGACTGAGTGAACTTCATTTTGGGCAACGATTCGCAAGCCTTCTAGATACATGTAGTGTGCAGAATATATGCGCGGTTGACTCACAGCAAATGAAACACGATTCCTGGTACTAACACGTGGTTTATTCTTCTTTAAGCTTATAAACATTAAAAAAATATATATATTTTCTTCCACACGTCTTTCGCCATTCGTCTCACATTCCTTTTTCAAATATCTTCCGTCTCTCTTACTCTACGTTCCTTCTTAAACACTTCACATTATTCCGTTCTACGTATCTGTCAATTTCATATTCTCTGTTCATCATCTATCAATCCTACATAATATATATCATGGTCAAGTAGCTTCGTTTAGATAAAACCCCGCTGATATCTTTCACCCTTCCCCCATAATATAACTGGCATCTTTGGGCATCGCTTTGCAAAAAAAAAAATATATTTTGAATTTAATTTCTAGCAGCGACTGAACTCTCGTGATATTTTCTTTGTGTTGAAAGTGGTGTCGTTTAGATGGACGCTTATAGGTATTGCTATAGTCTGCACGCAATTGCTAGTCACCCCCTGAGGTAATTCTTTGGCCTCTGTAGCATCATATTTTAAGTATATAAGCTTGAAACCAATGAAATGAAGATTACGTGATGTAAAAAAAACATATTTTATTGTTTTCAACCTTCGTTTATACAATTCTGATGGTACAAAGGCCAAAGAATCACCTCAGGCGGTGATTAGAACTTACGTGCAATCTATAGTTTGATAATACTAACTAAAACGAGAATACATATTTAAATTCGGCATGCAGTTCTTATTTATATTGTGTGTTAATAGTAAACATCATAAGCAGTAGCATGAGTAGTTAGTTAGTTGGCAATTTGTTTTCCGCACTTAGCCTCATAAGTGGGCCATTGTGCGTAAATGGTCACTGTACCACTACAGTGATCATTCAAACCATTTTAGCTCTGTCCAGAAGGTAATTAGATTTTTGGGACGTTTGAGTGCAGCCTCCATCGAAGGAGGGTTGCCTATGAGCCGTGCCCTTGTATCACTCACGCTGCTGCAGTGTAAGAGAACGTGAGTTGGTGTTTCTTCCGCCATCATACAGCCTCTGCATAGGGGGCTGTCAGTGGCTCCTATTTTGTGTAGGTGTCTGTTTAGATTACAGTGTCCTGTTATTATGCTGGCGGTGTGGCGCAGATTTGTCCGACTTAAGCTCAGTAGTTTCTTTGATAGTTTGCTATATAGCGTTTTTAGCATGAGTAAGTGAGCACTTACCGCGGCGATCATGATGGTCTTGGAGTTCCCGCCGAGCGAGTCCTTGAGGAGCCACGTGAGCACCGAGTCGCGGTACGGGATGAACACGTTCTTCTTGTTGTTGTTGTTCTTCGGCGTGCGGTCTGACAACACACACTTGACGACTTAATACCGCTATATACAGTACAAGCCTAACACTAAAAATTAATGTGACCTAAGTCAACAAGTGCAATATGTAAGTAAAAATAGGGATCTTGACTGGCTAGTCAATTGAGATACTTTTTAAGAGCTGACAAAACGAAATCGCTTCATAGATTTTGTGTGGGCTTGTCAACGTGTGACGTCACTAGTTTGTATAGTCAACTGACTTATTATTAAGCAGCTTCTGTAAAATAAAAAATCTTAGACTCAATATGATACAAAATCAATAAGGCTTAACAGCATACTACGATACTTTCTTTTTCAGAATTGATATTTCAAAATTAAATATAAATAGTGTCAACATCCCAATTATTTAGTTATTTTTTAGTTAGCTCACTTTCTTTTAAGGGTTGTTATAAATAATGTAAATTTAATTAAAATGTTACATAATTATGTGGGTACCACTTTAAACACTATCACATGGTGGGATGACCCTGGGGGCAGACCGTCAGGGGCAGACCGTATGTGTGGCGCTCCTTAGAGCCTTCATATACGAGGTATTCAGCCAAGTTACCCATACCCATTATAGTAATACTGTGAGACATAAACCATTGAAGCACCACCTACAATGCATTAGGTAGCCAGTGTCGAGGAGCTTATATAGGCCATGGATTGCGGACCTTTTTAGACAACGTAAATAATAAATATCCGACGACATCACATACATTGATCTGACTCCGAGGTAAGTAGCTTAAGCACTTGTGTTACGGATATCAGAAATTGGTATTACAAATATATACTTAAATATTGGATATTAACACCCAGACACAGAACAAACACAAGTATTCATCATACGAATATTTGTACTGGGTGGGGATCGAACCCACAACTCTTGGCGCATTAGGCAGGGTCACTACCGAATGTGCCATCGAGCTTGTCAAAAACGTGGTTAATTTTATTTAGTTTATACATCATCATCATCATGGTCTAAGCGGACCCCGTCTAAGCACGGGACATAACGCTAGGAAGATGATGATGATGATGATCATCATCATCAGCCTATACTCATCCCGGCCGGGCACAGGCCTCCCAAAGATGCACCGGTTCGGCACTACGAGTTAGCGGCAGTAGATTGAGGCGGCAGACTCACTGTCGAGCGGCTGGTGCGCGGAGTCGGCGAGCGCGGAGATGACGGAGCCGAGCGTGACGAGCGACTTGTTGATGTGCGCGCCCTCCACCAGCCGCTGCCCCGTCGCGCCCGTCGCGTCCGCGCGCTCGCTGCGGCACACGACACGTTACTCACAACCCATTCATTCAACAGAGACGAAGACAAGTACTCTTTTATACCACTTGGTCAAAGATTAATTAAGTTAGACGGACAATGAGGGTTTTAAAAAATATAAAATTCGCTAGGTGGCACGAGGGAGTCTCGTGGTCTTATCACTGTCACTATTGGCTTATTGTTGACAGAATGTCAGTTTGTTCTGACAACTAACCAATGAGGAGGGTGACTAGACCGCATGTCACAGTTACATTTGATAACTCGCCGCCTACAAAACCACATGGTAATAACACAATTTTTTTTTTTTATTTCAGTTAAGTAGTATGCTAGTATTTAGTTTTATATTGATACCAATAGATGGCGGTGCCTGTACTATAGCTCGCGGTATTGTTTCGTTTTTCATGGCACATATATAGCCCTGAGCAACATATAATAAATTGTCTTCGCTTAAAGTGTAAAGTGGTTTTATTTTACCTCATGGGTTTTGGGAGTTTGTACCAAAATTTGACTAAACAAAAACATTAAAATTAGATATGATAACAACTACTAACTCCGACTCCGAGAGCGAGTGGACCTCTAAGACTGACAGAAAAAATCTTCTAAGACCAAAAGCTGCCCATGGTGTGAATATTTAAAAATACACCTCTTATAAATTACAAAACAGTAAAATACAATCAGAGGTCATATCAGGGGCCAGTAGTAGCTCTCCAGTGGCGCCCCCTGGCGAGTGCTACGCTAAGGCGATGCCCACCTGCCGGCCAAGTCCACCAGGTGCACCTTGGAGACGGTCTCGCTGGGCATATTGTTGTGGCGCAGGTAGCTGGCCTGCACGAAGGTGATGGTGAAGATGGCGTGCGAGCGGGACGACACGTCATTCATCTGCGTCGACGCCGTGGTCCGGTGCAGGTTGCCGCGGTGCATGCACTCCTGAGAAATATGTAAACAACACATAAAATATCTATCTATATGCCTGCTGCCTCTTTGACTCTGCCTACCCCTTCGGGGATTATAGGCGTGATGTTATGTATGTACGTATGCCTGTTGTATTCACGCCTCTAAAACGCGGTTGTGATGAAAGTGTCGCAACGTCTATAGATTTCTGTCACCACCATAAGACGGTGAAGACTATTCAAATAAGCGTGTCCACAAATGCTACGTCATTTGTGTACACCCTTATTATTATTCCGGTCAAACAGACAGTCAAAAGAAACCCAAAACTTTATTATTTATAAATAAATAAATATCCGACAACATAACATACCTACATTGATCTGACTCTGTGGTAAGTAGCTTAAGCACTTGTGTTACGGATATCAGAACCAATAGTGGTATTTCAAATACATACTTAAATATTGTATATTAAAACCCAGACACAGAACAAACACAAGTATTCAACACACCAATGTTTGTCCTGGATGGGGATCGAACCTACAACTCTTGGCGCATAGGGGAAGGGTCACTACCAAATGCGCCATCGAGCCAGTTTGTTTATAGAATTTATTGAAAAATATTATACTTTATCTTCTTGGTTTTAGAAGTACACTCCGGACACCCCCTCAAGGATTACGTGCTCCATTTTATACAAAAAGCTAGAGTCCGGCACTTCACGCTTCACGTCACTTCAGCATTACAACTCGTAAGGTCCTTATATCAATTGCTCTGATAGTTTCAGACTACGTGACAGCGAGTAAGAAAAAAAGTAGTTCTGACCTGTATATCGTCATAGTCGGAGACCAGGTGCTTAGATAAGTCCTGCACGTAGGGCCCCAGCTTGGGGTGCTCGCGCACGCGCAGCGAGTGGCCCGCGTCCGTCGCCAGGAGGTCCTTCACGCGCTCGTTGTAGATCTCCAGGTAGCTGACCTCGGTGCGGTACGACGCGCCCGATTCCTTGCCGGCAGCCACGCGCGAGAACAGCTGCCGGCAGATGCGCGGGATCAGGCCTTGGCACTCCTGCGCATACATGAAAAAAAAAGAAAAAAAATTAAAAAATGATTGTATTATTTTTCTTTATTGCCTGCAAATCCCGTAATGGTTATGTAGGGTCCAAAGAGCAATATGTTGCTTAAACCATAATTAGCCTCCAATGAAATTGAGTCGGGTTAAATGGAAAATCGTAGATAATAATAAGTAGGAACAAGTAACTAGCTCTTTGTAGGCTCTTGAGCTAGTTACTTGCTACTAGTTACTTGTTAATCACTAACCCAACACCCAATACTATTAGTCGGCTTAACTGACTTAGCATGTCTGGTCAGTCACATACATTTTAGATTTCGTATAGACTTGACACAGACAGATGTCGCTACAGGCATCATTTAGACTGATTGAGAGATAACACAGAATAAAAATTTCACTTTAAAAAAATGATTTTTTCTAAAATAAGTTTTTACGTCATTTATTTTATTTCATTAAATTTCAGTGAAAAACATGAATATAAAATATTTTCTTCAGAAGCAAACCAAAATAATCTTTGTTTTAAAACCATGAATTTTACACAGATGGCGTATTATTACTAACAAACATAGATTTAGAATTTTTTGACTACGCAAAAGATACATAAAGCGTGGGAGCGAGAAATCCTGCTGAAATACAAACCGCCCGAGAGAAAAAGAGACAGCGAATGAAGTACCTATATGTCAATGTTTTGCGAGTAAGAGGCCTTAGCGTCCCAGTCTATTCTACGTCGCAGTGAAATTTGTGCATTTATGTATTAAACCTTGGATTATAATCGAGAATATTAAATGTGCAATTGAGGTGACTTGTTCTGTACGTGATTGTGAGGTTACACGACGGAATAATCCGAATAAATACACTTTTCACAGGTAAATACGATTTTATCATTAGATTTTTTCAAACCATATTTTGTCAAATTGTTGCTAGTAATCAGTTTAGAAAAATATGTTTACAATAGTATATTGATTATAATTTATCTTTCTAAGTATACATCGTGATTATAAACAGAATTGGGGAAAATATTGTGTAAAATAGTAAATAGTTTGGTTACGCTAGTGCTTGACAAAGCGGTGACGTCACGAGTATCGATAAAAACTTAATCGTCTTTGAGCGACATCATGACATGAATACAAAGTTATTTAGCCAAGTTATGTTGAAATATAATTATATTCACATTGGGAACTCATTATCTCCGTAAATTTGTTAGTTAAGTAACTGATAATTTTTCTAGGTTTCCAAGCAACCCAGCATTGTGTAAAAAGTGGATGCGGACTATAGACAGACCAGATTGGACTCCTAGTAAGAACTCCACTATCTGCAGCAAACATTTTGACGGAAAATGACGACAGCCAAAAATTTGTTGCACTACATATTATTTTTAAATAACTAAATGACACCAAATTAAAAGTTGCTAATATATTATTTGTTTCATTTCATTCCATCGGTCAAAGCAAAAGTCATATCTTTTTGTCTTAGTATAAATCATAGAACATATTTCTATATTTTTTACTTTTTACACGCTGAATAAGTATAAGAAGAATTTTACCATCTCATTGTTTATAGAACTGCTTAGAATGAGATTTCTTACCGACTAATTCCAATTTACCTAATATATACAACTACTGATTTCAGTCAATGCCATAAATAATTAATCAAAAGTATAAAAAAGCGTTTTAAATACCTATATTATTAGTATACAACTGAATCAGTCGATAATGTAAAAGTGCGTCTTTGACAACACTATTTTTAACTCACACTTATACGTCAATGTGTTGGTTGACGTTGACGTTGTTTAAATTTATTTTGGTCATGTCTCCGAGCCGTCTTTGTGTATCTTGTACATCCTAAATCTATGCTAACAAATAACTAACCTGTGCTTGTAGCGCCATCTTGTATTATTCCTGACAAACAGACTAAACTTTGCTGTAGTTCCAAATACTCACCACTATCGCTGTTCTTGCGCGAGTTCTAGCAGTAACTTTTCAAGTATGGGCAGTGACTCTCTGTTGTACGAAGTATATTATTACTATGTGCTAATAGTAAGAATATAGGTACTAACTGTGTGGGAACACTATTTTATAAGTCCCAGATCAATATGGGACTAATTTCAAACGTCAAGCTGTAAGTACTCATGTACCTACTACATAATGCATATCTCGTTTAAACCAGTCAGTATTATTTCAAGTGATAATGCAACGCGAAATTTTAAAATCATATAAATATCATTTATTCTCGCTTATTTGTAATTTACTTTTCATATACTTGTGGTAAATACCTTTTAAAAAATATATATTCATATATTTATTTTTATTTTTGAAGCATGTTACACACAATATGTATATCTATGATATAAGAGTATGTACATTAACGTAAGCGAAACCGTAGCATCAAACCTAGTTGCATATATGAATACGTTTGGTAATATATGAACATACATTCATACGTAAGTGGCATCATTATCACTAATCATCATATTATCACACGCACGATCAGTTGCCCTTATGAGCATTTTTTCTATATCTGATTGTTTCGATTTATATCCGAAACGGTTGGACCGTTTAATAAATAACGAACTAAACTTTACGCCACTTTTCTAGCGGGGTAGGCAGAGAGAACTTTTTATTCGTAAATAATTAATGTTTCAAAGTGTAACTTAACTCAGGTTAATTTTATACATACATAACATCACGCCCATAATTCCCAAAAGGGTAGGCAGAGTTTTAACTCTGCCTACTACTCACCTTTAGGTGCAGCATGCCCCTTCAACCAGGTTAGATAGAAAATAGTGAAAAAGCAGTGACAAGCGGCTAACCTGTCGCCTACACAATCACACATCCAAAACCCGATATACCATTAGTCGCCTTTTATGACGTGCTAGGCAAGAACCGCAGTTGGCACATTCTTTTTTTTTTGTCCCAGATCAACATGGGCCAAGTCCCAGACCAACATGGGACTAAATTTTACTATGGGCGCAATACGCTATAGAAAATAAATCCGTAAAATGTGCAATATAAATAAATAACTAAGCCTATGCTTGTGCTATGGATACTAGGTGAACGGATAGACATACTTAAATACGTTTATAAACATCCATGACTCGAGTACAAATGTCCATGTTCATCACACGAAACATTTGCCCCTAGCGGGATTCGAACCCGCGACCCTTGGTTTCGTGGCCAGGGTCTCTAACCACTCGACCAACGAGCCAGTCATGTATAATCAAACATTATTTGTTGGATGCCACGCGGACGGAGCCACAGGTACCAGTTACACATATTTCAAGTAAAATCTAACGACCTTGCCGCCCGCATAAAATACCTAATGCACAATGAGTAGCCCACAGCTCGGACAATCGTTAATCAGCAATTCGTTTCGGAACCAACATTTCGCTAACAAGTGAAACATACATAATATCACGCCCATAATCCCAGAAGAGGTAGGCAGAGTCAAAAGGACAAAAATATAACGGAGCTGGGTTAGATGGAAAATGTGTGAAAAAGTAGTGGCAAGTGCTCTAGCTTGTCGCCTACACAATAACACACCTAAAACCCGATATACCATTGATCGCCTTATACTTATAAGGAAATGAGGGTAGTAAATAAATCCTGCGGTACGCACGATAGTGTATCTAAAAAAGACCGAATTCCACAGACAGGGCCGCGGGTAAAAGCTAGTTAAATTACAAATGAAAGCTAAATGAATACTCTTTTCCCGTGAGAATTTACCAAAGAATATGCATCCACTGAGATAGAAACAGCCCTACTATAAACATGACTGAGTATTCATTAACTAACTAAACTTCACGCCACTTCCCTTGCGGGGTAGGCAGAGAGAACCGAACGCCATATGGCACGATCCTTACACACCACACTAGCTTCTTTAACATTCATGATTCTTTTCATTAACTATCAATTAAATAATATTGTTTCCATACGTATATAGTCACCTCGTTAAACTCTAAAACATATGTACATTAATCATAAACGATAAGAACGTCTGCTTCCAAATACGGTGACACATTTCGCCATAACCCACAACGCCTCTTTAGCTCAGTGGTAGAGCACTGGTCTCGTAAACCAGGGGTCGTGAGTTCAATCCTCACAGGAGGCAATTTCGTGAGGGCAGACTTTTTGTTATATATTCCATTTTTGTATTCAGTAAAGATGAAGTGAATATAAAATATAGGTAATTGCTTATTAATTATACAAGAAATTGTGGTATTTTTATAGGACATCCAGAGATTTTGTATAACATCATTTTTGTTACAGTAAGCAGCTTTTGTTCAGAAAATAATATCTTGCTAACTAACTAACTAAACTTCACGCCACTTCCCTAGCGGGGTAGGCAGAGAGAACCGAACGCCATATGGCACGATCCTTACACATTGTATGTTGCATTTGTAAAAATACGTGTTAGCGACTTACGACCGCGGCTCCAGACGTATGAATTTCGATCTCCTACATAGATTATATCGTGTATCTCGCCGAATCTATAAATAAATAAATAAATAAATAAATATAAATAAATAAATAAATAATTATTCAACGACATCACATACATTGATCTGACTCCGAAGTAAGTAGCTTAAGCACTGTGTAACGGATATCAGAAACAAGAGTGCTATTACAAATATATACTTAAATATTGGATATTAACACCCAGACACAGAACAAACACAAGTATTCATCACACGAATGTTTGTCCTGAGCGGGGATCGAACCCACAACTCTTGGCGCATGGGGCAGGGTCACTACCGAATGCGCCATCGAGCTTGTCGCATCTATAAACATCTATAAGCATCTATAAACTTGCCAAGACAAAAATAGCCTAAAATATCCTTCGTTGAAGTCTAAACTCACTAAATTTCAACACAATCGGTTAAGTTCAGGAGTTTAACCGTAACAGTTGCTTTTCGCATTGATAAGTAACTGGGTAACGGCTGTGCCCGTGTTAAATTCGATTTGCACAAAGACTCAGTGCGTCGCTGAGAATCTATCAAGTATTCAGAGTTGAAAGCTCATTTCTTTTCAGGGTCCACACTTCAGGCGGGTCAATTTGCAGCGTAAGGATACTTACTTACTTACTTTGTTTATCTGTTACGCCTCTACACTTAAACTACTGTTTAGTTTTAGCGTAGAAGCTTAACAGATAAACAAACATACAGCCAAACGCATATTTCGTGGTAGAAATCTATATCTGTAAATATCTACAAATCCTCGGAGTTATCTTCACACGTAATTTAAAAATCTTATCTGTTAGTAACGGCTTCTAATATAATCATCATCATAACTGACAAGCCACGCCCTAAATAATGTCATTTTGAATAGAGCGTATGCAAATATATTGCACTATTAAAACACGGACTAGTAAAAAAATAAGGACTCCACGCTATCATACTACAGCGTGAAGCCACGTTTATGCATGTGTGAGTGAGATACTTATGGATACCACATATCGGATATCTGCCATTTGGAGCACTTGTTGTGTCAATGTGTGACGTAAGTTGCGTGTCAAGGTGGAGCACCTGATGAGCTTCAATGTCTAGTTAGTGGCGCGGAGTCCTTCTTTTTTTACTAGTCCGCGTGTTAAAAATAAAGTCTACATAGGATCTGTTGGGTAAGATAGAAGATTGTGAAATAGTTGTGACAAGTGACTAACTTGTCGCCTACGTAATGACAAAGCTAAGTCCCAATAATAATAATAATATCCTCCTAACCGATATCGATCACGGCGGCCAATCTCAATGAGGATCTGCGCAGGAGATATTATAGTGCACAAGTGTGTGCGCAAACACAGATGCACTCTCTGTTCCTTCACTCTCATAGTCCGGTGAGACGGCAATTCGACATGACCGGAGAGAGGTCAGGCGCAGGACCAACGGCTTAACGAGCTTTCCGAGGCACGGGGGTGATTAAACTGCCAACTTCCTGGCTCCGGGCCGTTACTGAGTAATTTCGGTATTGAAATACCGAGCCACAAATTTTTGGCTCGACCTGGGATTTGAACCCGGGACCTCTTGGTCCTTAGACGGCGCATGGCACCACTAGACCAACGAGGCAGTCGACCCAATACACCATTAGCTTCAGCCTTCTTCGGCAAGCTATAAAAACAGTTGGAACATTCTGACATTGAAATTCCCAGACAAACATGTTATATCTTTAACAGTTTCAGTTGGTTATTTTACCCAATTATATATACAAGATGCAATCAAAACCACTTTCCAAATTTGAAAATGGCAATGAGGGTTATTTGAATTAAAACATCCAAAAGATGGCGTAACTGTGACTTGCAGTCTTGTCACCCTTCTCATTGGTTAGTTGTCAGACCAAACTGACATGCTGACAACAAGGAGCCAATAGTGATAAGACCACGAGACTCCCTCGTGCCATCTGGCGGTTTTTGTATTATTGAAAACCCTCATTGTAAGGAAAAATAACGATATAAATGCTTTTTCAAAAATATTGAGTTATGTCATCAATTATTTATCTTTAAAAAACCTACGTTTGTTAATACTGCTGTGCGCCGCCGCGATATTTTATTGTGAAAATTTTACTTACTTTTTTTATAAATGTGTATATCACATGTAAGTTTAACGATACCTAAGGCCTAGAAAAAAAAAATTAAGATTGGTATTAAATGCATCTTGTATATATCTGACATAGATATGAACTATGTTCCACGATAAAATCCAGCAAATCCGGCTCGGTAGTTTGAGATAAACATCGAGGCAGCCAGCAGCCATAACAATCACAAACAACTGATTCGCCAGACGCGCCATACATTCAGTTCTGTGCGTACGCGCCGCCGAACATAATCGGGCAGTGCGGAGAGTATAACATGATTTACAAATTGGCTTCAATAAGCTTGCCTGCCTAAAGGTTAAGCGTCCTATATCCATCTATAGTGAGCTGTCTCTTATTAACTATAAAATATACATTTTAATAGCCGTAGAGCTTGCATGAAAAGGATTGCGAATGTTAAACATGCGAGTGAGGCCCGTACCGTATGGCGTTTCTCTGCTTACCTCGCTGAAGGCAAATGGATTAAAATTTTCGCGATAGTAAATATTTCTGTAACATTTATTATTGAATCCCATGTTGGTCTGGGACTTAAAAATTATGTGTCAACTGTGTTTCTTGCCTAGCATGTCGTAAAAGGCGATTATGGTATATGGGGTTTTGGGTGTGTGGTTGTGTAGGCGACGGACTGGCCACTTGTCACTACTTTTTCACAATGTTCCATCTAACCCAGCCCAGTTTTGTTTTTGGCTACCCCTTCGGGGATTATGGGCGTGTATGCTATGTATGTATATTATTCAATAAAAAAATTTCATTTTCTCCGTTGTTATATTATAGATGTATAATAAGTTATGGATGTATAACGTCTGAAATAAAGATTTATTGTCATAGTTTAATAATTTTATTATTATTAAACTATGACAAAATATAGATGCTTGAAATGTTCGCAGTGTTTACCACGGATCCCCTCGTATGCGAATATAACTATACTATATAACTTGCACTTGGCGGTTTTTTTGAGAAGTTGTTTTATGCAACATAAATAACTGCAAGTAATATTTATAGTGCTAGACGCGAACGCTGCCATTACAATTATATAGCCTATATAGCCCTGAAGTAATCGGTGCATCACGTCAGCTGTTATGATAAGCCACAATAACGATAACTCAATGTTGCACATATATGCACATGTAATAAGGAATACGCATGGAAACATTTAAGTAATTTAAGGCATTCATCAATAAACAAAAATAAAATAGTAAGAGTGAAAACAAAAGACCGATGTGATATAGCAGTTGCCGATGTTAATGATAAAATTCGTTGAATCATAATTAGTTATCAGTATATTATACACCGGTAACTGTAAACATTTATTTCAGACTAGCTGTGCCAGCGGTGTCACCCGCGTTTATGGTTAATATTATAAATACTATTTCCGTCATACATGATTTATATGTAACTTTAACCATTAAGGCTGCACACGCGACGGAAGCTTAAAAAATGGAGTAACTTCTCCCGTTTTCCCAACATTTCCCTTCACTACTCTGCTCCTATTGATTGTAGCGTGATGAAAAGTATACTATAACCTGCCCAGGAGTATGAAGAATAATTGTACCAAGTTTCGTTAAAATCTGTCGAGTAGTTTTTGTTTCTATAAGGAACAGACAGACAGACAGACAAAAATTTTACTGATTGCATTTTTGGCATCAGTATCGATCACTAATCACCCCCTGATAGTTATTTTGAAAATATATTTCATGTACAGAATTGACCTCTCTACAGATTTATTATAAGTATAGATGTTTACAGTTTCAACCTTTGTTGGATTACATTTATAAAAAAAAAACAACCAAACCCCCCTCTTAATTTCCCTTCTAATATTATAAACGCAAATGTTTGTAAGTATGGATGGATGTTTGTTACCCTTTCACGCAAAAACTACTGAATGGATTTTAATGAAACTTTACAGTAATACAGCTTATACACCCGAATAACATTTAGGCTATGTTTTATCGACGTACCAACGCGAGCAAAGCCGCGGAGCTAGTAAAATAATAAATTCATATGGATGCATATTATATCTTTATGTATATTATTATTATATCTCGTTAACAGTAACAGGTAAAAGAGAAAAAAAATGAATTTTATATTTTCTTATAAAGTATACCGTATTTTATTTGTTTAATGCTTGTTTCTGCAGGTAATCAAGAGGTACCAAATCTACTGAAACAGTTATTAATTTACATGTATGGGTTAACAGTACACCCGCGGTTCTGACGTCAGGATGGCGGGTGTACCTAATATTCAAAGTATCTTTGTATGGACGTAGGTACACAGATTTTCAAGGGAGGTACGTAAAAGTACACGGAAGGTACCAAATATCGGCAATATGTTTAGGCTAATCTGAGAAGTACACCCGCCATTCTGACGCTCACGATTTATCGACAGTGAAAAGCCGCACACGCACCATTATCAGCCGGAATGACCAGTAAAGATTTTATCAGCGACTTGATGACTTGGTAAAAAATACATTTATGTCCGTGATTCACGGTCAAATAGGGCATCCAGACAGCAATGTTGTCGGTACAAGTACTGTTTTATTTCATATAGCTGTGCCAGCGGTGTCACCCGCGTTTATGGTTAATATTATAAAGACTATTTCCGTCATACATGATTTCTGTGTAACTTTAACCATTAAGGCTGCACACGCGACGGAAGCTTAAAAAATGGAGTAACTTCTCCCGTTTTCCCAACATTTCCCTACACTACTCTGCTCCTATTGATTGTAGCGTGATGAAAAGTATACTATAACCTGCCCAGGAGTATGAAGATTAATTGTACCAAGTTTCGTTAAAATCCGTCGAGTAGTTTTTGTTTCTATAAGGAACATACAGACAGACAGACAGACAGACAGACAGACAGACAGACAGACAGACAGACAAAAATTTTACTGATTGCATTTTTGGCATCAGTATCGATCACTAATCACCCCCTGATAGTTATTTTGAAAATATATTTCATGTACAGAATTGACCTCTCTACAGATTTATTATAAGTATAGATAAGTACTTGTTTATTTTGCGCAATTTCTAAAATACACTAATGGAGGCTATTTATGTGCGTGCATCATCATAAGGCTTTTAGTAAATTATTTCTATACTATTGTTGACTTAACTTATTCAATAGGGTAGTCGACAGCCTTGGACGTAGTATATATAAAATGTCAAAACTCAATGCTTCTATTAGTATCGTGTAGCATCAGCACGTTACGAAGAATATATGCCATGCTCAACTGACCAACTATTTTACTGCCTGGCGAATAGCTTGATGGCGCATTCGGTAGTGATCCTGCCCCATGCGCCAAGAGTTGTGAGTTCGATCCCCACCCAGGACAAATATTCGTGTGAAGAATACTTGTGTTTGTTCTGTGTCTGGGTGTTAATATCCAGTATTTAGGAATATATTTGTAATACCACTATTGTTTCTGATATCAGTAACACAAGTGCTTAAGCTACTTGCAGCTCAGAGTCAGATCAATGTACATATGTGATGTAGTATGAATTTATTATTTATTTTATGATTGATAGAGCCCCGCGGTTTCCCGTGATACTTCTATTCCCGTGAGAATATAAAAATAAAACATAGCCCATGTTACTTGCTGATAATGTAGCTTTCCATTTGTGAAATGTATCAAACCGATCCAGTAGTTTCGGAGCCTATTCAATGCAAACAAACAAACAATAAAACCTTCTCTCTTTATAATTATTATATACTAGCTGTGCCAGCGGTGTCACCCGCGTTTATGGTTAATATTATAAAGACTATTTCCGTCATACATGACTTCTATGTAACTTTAACCATTAAGGCTGCACACGCGACGGAAGCTTAAAAAATGGAGTAACTTGTTTCGTTAAAATCCGTCGAGTAGTTTTGTTTCTATAAGAAACATACAGACAGACAGACAAAAATTTTACTGATTGCATTTTTGACATCAGTATCGATCACTAATCACCCCCTGATAGTTATTTTAAAAATATATTTCATGTACAGAATTGACCTCTCTACAGATTTATTATAAGTATAGATTGTGGATAAACACTTCAAAATATCATCTTCCTAGCTTTATGTCTCGTGCTTATACGGGGTCTGCTTAGACCATGATCCAGGATTTAGCGAGTCTGGTAACATTGAAGCGACTGCCGGTCTGACCTCCGTAACCCTAAGATAGGGGAACCAGACAATTTTTGGATCATGGTTACAAATCCAAAGTTGTTTGAATTTGCAGGTTTCATCACGATGTTTTCCTTCACCGTCGAGCTAGTGGTATGAATACGTACATAGACTTGAAAAATCCAGAGGTACGTGCCCGGGTTTGAACCCGCACTCCTCGATTAAAAGGCGCGTGTCATCACCATTGAGCCACCACCACACTTCAAAATATAATATTCCCAATAATTGGGAACGATAAATAAGATCCGCGTTTAAAATTGTTACTTTAAATAAATGATAGATATCCTGAAAATGCGTGCACAGTAACAAAACGCAATTGTAATTTTGTTCCTAATATATTGGCCTAGAAACGAATGCGGGTTCATTCATGGGCCGAAACGCTGCGCCTCCGAGGTCGCAATGAATGGAATATATTAAACGAATTGTACAGGAAAGCGATTAACGTGTATTGCGCAGGCTGCGAGGAAGGCGATTCGTCATCTAACATTAAAATCTACCTGAAGCGGGAGGATGAAGCAATGGCAAGTTGCGATTAGCAGAAACCGGGAGAAAACATCACGAAGTGATTAAACTTTTGTACGTCATATGGCGCATCCACACATGCCTGGCGGCCAGGCCAGCGGGTCAGCCGGCGGCATGCGCGCCTTTTGAATACCGGCGGCCAGTTCGCTTGCGACTTCGACACGGAATATATTTCGTATTAATTACAACATAATTTTGTACTTATATATAACAAAATGACATCATTAAATTGGGATGATAGTGCAGTACTTTTATTGATAGAAAAGTATCAAGGAAACGAACTGTAATGGAACTCAAGGCATAAGGATTACAAGAAGCAATCAAAACCAGCGGCAAAGGCGGTGGCGAAGCCGGCACCGCCGGCACGTATATGCACCATAATAGTTTTTACAAACGCCCCAACTTGTTTAGAATTGAAACGGTTGTAAAAAGAAGAACCACATGCTTGGACCTGATGCTTTGCATGAACCAGCTCCTACGTCACTAGTACTAGTCCCTGCGATTGGTCAATCGGAAATCTCAGTTAGCATATATGTAAACGTTTCACAATCTACTCGCCCTGACTGTCACCCCCCGTAGCCCACCCAGCTCGAAATACGAGCACCTATCCTAACAGCCATAATATGACAGTCCACAACGAACTGGTTTCCACGCTATCTCTTATTTTCTCGAAAAAGGTATAATATCTTTAGTATTGATCTTACATGCATGTACATAAGTACGAGTCCCATATAACCACTTTGCTCCCCCGTGGCGAAGTTGTAAGGCTTTCTCCCGATCAAAAAAAGATATGTTATTTATTTCCCGCGGCATGATGATGACATGGCATACGCACCGGCGAGCCCATCATGGTGAAGGTCTTCCCGCTGCCGGTCTGCCCGTATGCGAACACGCACGCATTGTACCCCTCGAACGCGCTGTCGATGACATCCAGACCCAGGTCCGAGAACACCTGGAGACAAAATAACACATTCAGTAAATACATAGTGTCCTCCTAACCGATATCGGTCACGGCGGCCATTCTCAACGAGGATTATACATCTGCGCAGGAGATATTATAGTGCACAAGTGTGTGCGCAAACACAGGTGCACTCTCTATTCCTTCATTCTCATAGTCCGGTGAGACGGCAATCCGACATGACCGGAGAGAGGTCAGGCGCAGGACCAACGGCTTAACGTGCTTTCCGAGGCACGGGGGAGATTATAACTGAGTAATTTCAATATTGAAATAACTAGCCACAAATTCTTGGTCCGACCCGGGATTTGAACCCGGGACCTCTTGGTCCTTAGGCAGCGCATGCTACCACTAGACCAACGAGGCAGTAAATACATAACATCACGCCCATAATCCCCGATGGGATAGGCATAGTCAAAGAAACAGCAGGCCCCTTTAACCACATTCAGCCAAAAAATAAAACTGGGCTGGGCTAGATGGAAAGTGAAGGCTTCTTCAATACAGGGCGTTAATTGGGGGTTTTGACTAAGTTCCCACGTTTATAGTAGTTTATAAATTCGTATGGATATCAAACAAAACGCCTATTTATAGAATTGAATAAGAATAATGGTGATGCAGGATGCTAAACGCACGCCATGATTAGATTATTCATTATCCCGGCGTGAGTCACGGGTCGTGGCCCTCCGGACGTGTCGTGCACTGAACGGTATGGGAAACAACTCATTTTAATTACACAATGCGATCATAAAACGCGTAGACTATGTGAAGTGGCTTCAAACTTTTTAAGCTTAATATTTCGCTTAGACGTACCTATTACAAAGTCTAAGTAAAGGTTTCTGAATCATTCCACGATTTTTATGTTTAATGGTTACGATCAGATAGTAGACCGTACGAATTTCACATACAAAAGCCGAACATCCAGATTATAGAAGATTATTTGCTAGGAAATCAATTAGTATTCACATTACACACTACTGTGCTAGCCAGACACTGTCAAATACATACATACATAATCCCTAAAGGGGTAGGCAGAGTCCAAGGGGCAGCAAGCCCCTTGAACCATATTCAGCCGAAAATAAAACTGGGCTGGGTTAGATGGAAAATTGTGTAAAAATTGTGACAAGTGGCTAGCTTGTCGCCTATACAATCACTCATATCTACCTAAAACCCGATATACCATTAGTCGCCTTTTACGACATGCTAGGCAAGAAACACAGTTGCAAATTCTTTTTAGGTCCCAGACCAACACGGTACAAAGCTATATAATGAAATAAAACATCTAAAATTACACATATAACTACAACATAAACGGCGACAATTGAACGAACAGAAGACAATGTATCTCGCTTGAGATCGCCAACATCGCAGTAGAAATGCCTCGGAATACATCGTTTACGTGACGTTTTATAGCAATACGTCACAAAATACCTACTACAGTGCAATATAGGCACTAAATTTGTATAAGTGTTCTTTATCAGACTACAGACTACATCACATACATTGATCTGACTCCGAGTAAGTAGCTGAAGCACTTGTGTTACGGATATCTGAATCAACAGTGGTATTACAAATATATACTTAAATCTATAGGTACTTATAATAAATCTGTAGAGAGGTCAATTCTGTACATGAAATATATTTTCAAAATAACTATCAGGGGGTGATTACTGATCGATACTGATGCCAAAAATGCAATCAGTAACATTTTTGTCTGTCTGTCTGTCTGTTCCTTATAGAAACAAAAACTACTCGACGGATTTTAACGAAACTTGGTACAATTATTTTTCATACTCCTGGGCAGGTTATAGTATACTTTTCATCACGCTACAATCAATAGGAGCAGAGTAGTGATGGGAAATGTTGGGAAAACGGGAGAAGTTACTCCATTTTTTAAGCTTCCGTCGCGTGTGCAGCCTTAATGGTTAAAGTTACATAGAAATCATGTATGACGGAAATAGTCTTTATAATATTAACCATAAACGCGGGTGACACCGCTGGCACAGCTAGTATTCAATATTTAAGTTCACAACACCCAGACACAGAACAAACACAAGTATTCATCATACGCAGGACAAACATTCGTATGAAGTATTTATCATACGAATACGCTTGTCACTTCTTTTTCACAATTTTCCATCTAACCCAGCTCGGCTTTATTTTTGGCTGAATGTGGTTGAAGGGGCATGCTGCCTCTTTGACTCTGCCTACCCCTTCGGGGATTATGGGCGTGATGTTATGTATGTATATATCATACGAATGTTTGTCCTGGGTGGGGATCGAACCCACAAGTCTTGGCGCACGGGGCAGTGTCACTACTGAATGAGCCACCGAGCTAGTCAATCCATACTAAATTTATTGCTCTCCGCTGCGCTGCGGTCTTTAAAAAAAGGTAAATGGCGGAATGCCAAAATATTCGAGACTTTTCGTTTCAACAACGCCAAGAGAGCGATGTTGTCGATGGCTACCTACCTGTTCCAGAAAACTTATGTAAATCTATACTATACTAATATTATAAAGAGGAAATATTTGTATTTTGGTATTTTTGTGTGTGTGTGTGTATGTTTGTAATGAATAAACTCAAAAACTGCTGTGCCGATTTCAAAAATTATTTCACCATTGGAAAGCTACATTATTCGAAAGTAACATAAGCTATATTTTATCCCCATATTCTTACAGGAACGGGAACTATGCGGGTGAAACCGCGGGGCGCTGCTATCTAAAATAAAGCGGAAAAGAATTTAATTTTGCTGTTTGACTTTTACAAAAAAATAAAAATTATATGATTTAAAAATGAAAATTATCCTGTTTTCTAACTTAAAATATTTAATGAAAAATATATTTTACTTATAAGAACCAATATATGTATAGATGATCTATAAATATGCTATTATTTATTTGATTAGACCTTGTATGGCCCACCTACGAGGTTTTAAGTACGGAAAACACATACCCAACTAACTAACTTGACATTGTATACATTTTTAATGTTCCAAAGACAAATGGAAAAGTAACATCATATTGCATTCCCTGACCTTGATATTAATAACAAATGTCAAAGAATGCAATAAATATCACTTCGATCACAGATCTGCATATCGCGGAGTGACGACGATCTACCGTCTAAGGTTAATGTGGTCAAATGGCAAGAGGCCATGCGATTTGCGTATAAATAGCGCTTGCATAACTTTACGACCTTTGCGGTGATAAGAGAAAATTGCCTTACATTAGAAATGGGTTACATAGCTGATATCTAGTGTACCATCCAACCCAGCCCACTGTCCCATGTTGGTCTGGGACTTAAAAATTATATGCCAACTGTGGTTCTTGCCTAGCATGTCGTAAAAGGCGACTAATGGTATATCAGGTTTTGGGTGTGTGATTGTGTAGGCGACAGGTGCCCATCACATCACGCCCATAATCCCCAAAGGGGTAAGCAGAGTGAAAGGGCACCAAGCCCTTTCAACCTCATTAAGCCAAAAAAAAAGCCGGACTGGGTTAGATGGAAAATTGTGAAAAAGGAGTGACAAGCGGCTAACCTGTCGCCTCCACAATCACAATCACACACCCAAAACCCCATATATCATTAGTCGCCTTTTACGACATGCTAAGCAAGAACCACAGTTGGCATATTTTTTTTAAGTCCCAGACCAACATGGGACAGTGGGCTGGGTTGGGTGGAAAGCTGTGAAAAAAGGAGAGAACAAGTGGCTAGCTCGTCGCCTACTCAGTCACATACCCAAAAGCCCGTAAACCATTAGTCGCCTTTTACGACATGCTAGGCAAGAACCACAGTTGGCACATTCTTTTTTTTTGTCCCAGACCAACATGGACCCGTTTGATAAACAAACCAAAGAATATCCGAACTTCAAATAAGGCAATACTGACATACATTTCAAATTTGTTGATTGGATAAGGATGATTGGGCTACTGATCCCAATCATCCTTATCCAATCAACAAATTTGACAAACAAATTTCACTAAACCAGAGTACTGGGCAAGCATATGGTGCGGCGCGTACATCGCTCGCCTACATTCTAAGGCCCTTATCACACTAACGATTAGAGAGTTCAAGGCGAACAAAAACGCTATGGACTCGCTACACTTTCGCTGCAATTACGCATGGAAGGGTAGAAGTTCTCTAAGAAGAGCATGCAGAACATGTTAGCTGCGGTATCTGTTTGCATCTACAAGTGGACCCATTTGTCTAGCATTGGAGTGCAACTAGACAGTGCAGGAGTGCAGGAGTGCAGTGTTTTCGTTACAACCTCGCTGCGAGAGATTTTTTTTTAAATATCGCACTACATCACATACATTAATCTGACTCCGAGGTAAGTTACTTAAACACTTTTGTTACGGATATCAGAAACAACAGTGGTATTACAAATATATACTTAAATATTGTATATTAACACCCAAACACAACAAACAAATATTTGTCCTGGGTGGGGATCGAACCCACAACTCTTAGCGCATGTGGCAGGGTCACTACCGAATGCGCCATCGAGCTTACCAAATATACCATCGTCTAGCTACAAACACGCTCCGAAATCACTAGTGTGATTACAGCCTACTTGGCCTCGACACACATGACCTACACATTTCAGCCGGTTATAGATAAGATAATATTTTAAACATTACACGCGGTAATAAAAACAAACAAAACGGTAGCCAAGTGTTGAGTCACCGCCAGGTGGCTAAAGTTCTAGTTAAACAATAAATGGAGTTTGAGAAAATCTCGTTGTCACCATACGACAATGTAAACCTTGTTCGTTAATTAAAATGACATCACACATCCGACGGAGCGTACGATATTGTACTGCTTGGTTCAACGTAACAAAATCTAGGTATTCTGAACAAAATGGTCACTGTAATGTTTATGTGTTAAGTACATATTCCATGAAGTGTTTATAATAAAAACAATGTATGTATGTATATATACGTATAGCGGTGGTAGCTCAATGGTAAGTGCGGGTTCAAACCTCTGGATTTTCAGATCTATGTACGTATTTATCCCACTAGCTCGACGGTGAAGGAAAACATCGTGATGAAACCTGCAAATTCAAACAACTTTGGATTTGTAACCGTGATCCAAAAATTGTCTGATTCCCCTATCTTTGGGTTACGAAGTTCAGACCGGCAGTCGCTTCAATGTAATTACTAGACTCGCTAAATCCTGGATCATGGTCTAAGCGGACCCCGTCTAAACACGGGACATAAGGAAGATGATGATGTATGTATATGACAGCATTCTATAATACAACTAAACTTATTGAAGTAAAAAGCGATAACACCTCTTGTAATGCATCTGAATGTTATATTTGACACCATCACTTTGAACACTAACAAAGTAGTCTAGGATATATTTAGTTAATTATAGCTGCTAGTTAATTCCGGCAGTTTATTCGGATTTCAATTCCATTTTGAAATGCAATTAGTCAATGGTTCGACTTCACAAGACCGTGACGTCACAAGCAAGTAACTCGATACTTTCTATAAGGAAGTACACAACCAAATGTAAAATAATTGCTTTTATATATTTTATATTATATAAGTAGGGTAAAGTTTAGTGAGTTAGTTAGTAAGGTAGCTGACTTATCTATCAGCTCAAACACCATAATATAGAGCAGTCTTCTAAACCTTTTCTACGAAGAACTCATATAAGATGAATAACGGTCGACACAGATCCCCAAAACTATACAAATAGGTTTTATTTTTTTACGATATAAGTTCTACAAGTGTGATACAAAGTCTCGCAATAAATGTTTCCAGACCCCCCAGAATCGTTTGGGGACATCTCCAGGTCCGCAGAGCATGGATTAAGGAACACTGTTAAAGAAATACTATATAAATACGATTTAAAAGAGTAACTACCGAGTTTCTTGCCGGTTCTTCTCGGTAGAATCAACGTTCCGAACCTGGCGGTAGATTTACTTTGTATTATTATGACTATTCATAAGTGCTTTTGTGGAGCCTACATGAATAAAGATATTTCTATTTCTACGCGGAAAGACACGGTGCTTGGTGCAATTCTACTTTGATGAAACCATATATGCCTTCACGATCGTTATAATATAATATAATAATAATAATATAATATTCAACGACATCACATACATTGATCTGACTCCGAAGTAAGTAGCTTAAGCACTTGTGTTACGGATATCAGAAACAACAGTGGTATTACAAATATATACTTATATATTGGATATTAACACCCAGACACAGAACAAACACAAGTATTCATCACACGAATGTTTGTCCTGGGTGGGGATCGAACCCACAACTCTTGGCGCATGGGGCAGGGTCACTACCGAATGCGCCATCGAGCTCGTCGTTATATACACATACCTTTACTTTTAATAATAGAATAGACATTTTAATAATAGAAGTTCAACTCCACTTTGTAATGACTCAACAATGGACAGTTGCCCAAAAGCAAATTCGAATTGATTAAATTTTTTGTGTCTCGTCATTGAGCAACCGCACAAATTGTACGGTTATCGCCGCGTTTAGGGGATTGTGAAGTCATGAATCAGTTACGTAATCTGTAGCATAGAGACACCGTATTGTGTGTGGGCGGCCTTGGCGGCGGCATTGCGGTCTGACACTCCGGGACACCTGAACAGACGGCCGATACGAGTAGGGTTGCAAGCGCGGATCCGCCTATGCAACACACAGAAGTCAAAGTCCAAATACTCTTTATCTATACTTATAATAAATCTGTAGAGAGGTCAATTCTGTACATGAAATATATTTTCAAAATAACTATCAAGGGGTGATTAGTGATCGATACTGATGCCAAAAATGCAATCAGTAAAATTTTTGTCTGTCTGTCTGTATGTTCCTTATAGAAACAAAAACTACTCGACGGATTTTAACGAAACTTGGTACAATTATTCTTCATACTCCTGGGCAGGTTATAGTATACTTTTCATCACGCTACAATCAATAGGAGCAGAGTAGTGAAGGGAAATGTTGGGAAAACGGGAGAAGTTACTCCATTTTTTAAGCTTCCGTCGCGTGTGCAGCCTTAATGGTTAAAGTTACATAGAAATCATGTATGACGGAAATAGTCTTTATAATATTAACCATAAACGCGGGTGACACCGCTGGCACAGCTAGTATATATATACTAGCTGACCCGGCGCACTTCGTAACTCCTAACTTCGTTCTCGGATTTTAAATACCTATTTTTTTTTCATGCAACTTTTTTATTTTTTTTCTTTCATTAGAACCTTAACCTGATAATAACAAACACAACTAAAAAAGAATTAGCGTAATCGGTTCAGCTGTTCTCGAGATTTGCGCTTAGCAACACATCAAGCGATTCATTTTTATATTACAGAAGATAGATGTTTGAAACAAGCACTTACAAATCGACAATTCAAAAAGAAAATCAACTAATAACAGACAGCCTGAACTCGACCCTCAATACGCAAAGGACCTATGTCCAGGACAAACTCTAGCTGGCCCGTTTACCATCTATCCGAATTGCAGATAGCGATAACCAACAGCTTCTGTGAAGGTAGGATCCGCTCCTAAAGAATTACTATATACACTATCACACCTATCCCCGAGGGAGTAGGCAGAGTCGGAAGGAACAACAAATCTAACCCTATGTATACATGCATACTATCAAGTCCCCAACCTCTGAAGGTAGACAAAACCCAAGGAGAAAGACGCTTCTTTAACAGTTCTACCCAAAATTTATTGGGTTCGAAGGAAAATTGTGAAAAGAGGTGACAAGTAGCTAAGTAGCCCATCTCTTATACCGTCATAAAAAACATACCTAAAACTGGTGTTTTAGGTATATTGTTAAAGGCGATTACCTACTGGTGTAGGTAATCGCTTTTTACAATATGCTAGGCTAGGAATACATGGTACCTATATGACCAACATGGATTCCTGTTTATTTTAATTAATATAATAAATATAAAAAATAAAAAATCCTTTATTATTCCATTAGCATTAATCATAGTAGATATATATATGTATTTTAATCTGGTATGCCTGATATCTGGACCCCTTTTCGGGTGAAGGCCTCCTCCAGAGATTGCCACTCATCTCGGTTGTTTGCCAGGTTGGGCCAATTTGTTGTTCCGATGGTCTCTATTTCATCTTTCCATCTTGCTTTTGGTCGACCTCTGCTTCTATGCCCATGAGGTCCTTTCCACATAGTCACCGTCTTTGTCCACCTGTTGTCAGTGTAGCGTGCCACGTGGCCTGCCCACCTCCATTTCAAACCACGTGCGAAAGACAAAACATCTATCACGCCAGTCTGCTTTCTTATTGCCCCGTGACGGACTCTGTCTCTCAGCGTTATTTTTAATGAGCTGCGTTCTAGGGCTCTTTGACATGATGTTAGTTTTCTGTTGGTTGTTGAATCAAATACCCACGTTTGGCAACCATATGTGAGACAAGGTAAGAGGCATGAGTCCATGACTTTCTTTTTTAATTTTAAGTCCATGTTAGACTTCGTAACTTCTTTATAGCCCCAGAACTTTTTCCATGTGATTGCTATGCGCCTGTCTATTTCTTCTATGTTGTTATTTTTGCGAAAAGATACTTGCTTGCCTAAGTATATATATTCTTCAACATAATCTATATTTTTATCGTTTACTACAATTGGTATTCTGTGGTGATTAGACATGATCTTCGTTTTTGAGATATTCATTTCCAGGCCGACGCTTGTGCTCGCGTTGTTAAGTTCTGACATCATGGATTGGAGCTCTATGGGGCTTTCTGAGAGTAGTACGATGTCGTCTGCGAAGCATAAATGGTGGCGACGTTCTCTACCGATTTTTAATCCTTTAGTGTCCCAAGATAGATTTTTCATAATTAATTAATATAGTCACAGTAAAATTCCTTAAAAAGTGGCAACCCTAGACACATACCACTTGTATTGTCAGATGCGCGCTTTTCCCGCGCAGATCTACATTCGCAATGTAATTGTACTTTGTGAACGTATTGGCTTATTCACGCATTGAATTCGGTTTCGGACCAGATAGCTGATGACAATACAACAATGTAATTCGCATTATGAATCAACATTTTATTTTTATAGCATTATCAATACTGGCTAAAACGAACCAGACAGAGTTACTTTCATTTTTTAAATCCGCGCACGTGAAAACTACGCAGGATCGTCCCACGTGTGCGGAGAACTGTTCATTTGACTGGCCCGTTGGTCGAGTGGTCAGAGATCCTGGCCACGAAACCAAGGGTCGCGGATCGAATTCCGCTAGGGGCAAATGTTTCGTGTGATGAACATGGACATTTGTATTCGAATCATGGATGTTTATAAACATATTTAGGTATGTCTATCCGTTCACCTAGTATCCAAAGCACAAGCTCAAGCTTAGTTTGGGACTAGGGAATTGGTGTGCCAGCCTGGAGAATTTATTTAATAATTTTTAAGTCGTTACAAGTAGCCTATATATCCATTTTTAGAGGTTTAACTTTAACAAAATTTCAGTTCTTATGTGACTGAATAGGCGACGAGATAGCCACTTGTCACTCCTTTTTCACAGCTTTCCATCCAACCCAGCCCACTGTCCCATGTTGATCTGGGACTTAAAAAGAATATGCCAACTGTGGTTCTTGCCTAGCATGTCGTAAAAGGCGACTAATGGTATATCGGCTTTTGGGTGTGTGATTGTGTAGGCGACAGGTTAGCCGCTTGTCACTGCTTTTTCACAATTTTCCATCTGACCCAGCCCGGCTTTATTTTTGGCTGAAAGTGGTTGAAGGGGCTTGCTGCCCCTTCGACTCTGCCTACCCCTTCGGGGATCGTGGGCGTGATGTTATGTATGTATGTGTAAAATTTCAGTTAAGTGGTAGCATGAAAATGTAACTGACAGACAGACAAACAAAGTACCTTTCGCATTATTCAGTACAAGTTGTGCCCATGCATGCACACATATGCCGATTTGTCAATCAATTTACACAATAACTTTTTAACATCATCCATGTAGTCCTGACCTACTGCATTAGACAAATGTTAGACCGCGCCGCGATTAGTAATACGAGATAACACATGTGCTTATATTACTAAGAGATAACCATGCACTGACGCTATAAGGTGGAGGGACGAGTATAGCTAACTCCAGATCAAAAAGGGCCCCGCCAGAATAACAGCGCTCCTGCGACATTAACGTAGCCCCGCAGTAGCTTAATGCTGTGGCAGGGGCCCAATTGGTCGCTGAGGTCTAGCGGACGATTCCATAAGGGCACCCGCAAAGCCTCAGTCGGCGTGGAGGATGCATCCCGAAGTTTTAGTGGGTATACCCCGGCCACTACCATCTTGGCCGGAGAGGGGGTCTCCTGGGCCCACATAACCACTTCGCTCCCCCGACGCCTGAGTGGTATGCGCAACACAATTCTCCGGGTTAAAAAAAAGGGTGTCCAATTGGCGCCAATCTTTTGCTTTTTTTAGATCTGCTTCCTATTGCCGTGTGGCTCGTCTAGCTTGCTAGGTACCGTGGATGGGGCCGGATGCGCAGACCAGACCAGGTACCCGCCGAAAACCAGCGACGTGGTCTGTCTGATACCAGGTAGGTCGCGACTGAGCTGAGCGGGCGCCGTTTTGGCACACACTTGTTATATTTCTGTGTCTCTATCATTTTCTTGTTTCTTGTATTTATTTTGTGTGTTGAATTAAGTTTATCTATTCTTTTCTAGATATATGGCTCATACAGAGGAAGAGAAGCAATATGATAAAATGTAGTATCAGTATAGGTATGATCACGAAACATACTACTACTAAACTTCATGCCACATGAAACATATTCATTCAAAATGTATAAACATCTAGATAGTACGTTTTTAGTAGAGTATTCATTTATTTATTTATTTGTATAAGGACACATTACAGTTAAAGAAAGTACATATTTTTATATATAAGGAGCTTAAGACTAACCTATCACCTAAAGGCATGCATCCCTGACATCAGTAAATTACAACATAAAAGGAAAAGAAGCTTGTGTAGCAATAAAGTGTTCAAAAAATTCAAATAACTTATATCATTCTGAGAAGTTATCTAGGCATATTTTGAACTTTTTACCCAATACATAGGCGGTAAATGCCAAGATCATGAAATATTCAATGTAATTGGTCTAAAATCTGGTCATCTATACTATAAATAAAAAATATGTATATATATGCAAATGGAAGTACGTGATCTCTGCCTACCCCCATGGGAAAAAGGCGTGACATTATGTATGTATGTATATATATAAAGTTAATAAACAGAGTTGCCTGACCTGGTCCTGGGCGGCGTAATGTTTGTCATCTGCGTCGAAGGACCAGTACGAGTGATCAAATGTGAAGTCTTTGTACTTCTCGCGGCTCCCATCGTTTTGCTCTTTGCTATTCTGCAATGGAAATGCTTATTAGTAAATAGATATAAAAAGTGAAATTAATAAAACATCGTAATTATCAACAACAGGTTGATTTAAGGTAGGATATAAAGAATGTTGGTTTTAATAATTCCTATGTCTCATAAACTGGATTAAACTATTTTTTAACAAGATATAATTAAAAGGCACTAAAAACTTTAGGATGCAAACAATTATATGAAATTCATAGTAATCAATTACTGTCATAAGATGTGTCTAATACATTTAAAAGAAATGTATATTATTTTCGAAACACAGTATTGTTTTCACAATACATCAAATACACATAGCAATTAGGTACTTATAATGATTTGTTTGTAACACTATGATCATCGCAATGATAAAGTAATGTGATAAAACATTAACTACATACTTTTACAGTTAGTAATCTGGTTTTCTTTGCATCCATTTGGACAATCAGTTTTGCACCCATGTCTTTCTCTCTGAAACAATGAAATTTATTAATGTTATTTTATTGTCTACCGGCCAGTTGTTGTTGTATGTACAACAATTCATTTCACTATTATTATAATTAATGAAGTGACTTTAATTGAGGGAATGTAAGTTTTCCAAGCAGTGGTGGACTAATCGGGAGGCAGAAAGGGTGGTGCTATTATCACAATTCATTTTGGATTGTATTATGTATATATTCAAAAATATTGAATCATTTCCTAAAAAGTCAAATACTTATAGTTTTAATACGAGAAATAAACACAAACTTGCTGTTCCAAATCATAGACTCCAAAAAAGTGGTAATTCATTTATTGGTCTAAGTATTAAAATGTTCAATAAACTACCACAAAGTATTTTAACATTACCCTTACATAGATTCAAATCATGCATTAAATCATTTTTAATGAGTAAGGGCTATTACAAGATCGAAGAATTCCTCAATGACAAAGATTTATGGTTAACTTCATAATGAATTGTTCATCTGCAGTGATATCTAGTCTTAAGTGTGGATTAATTAAGTTAACAAAATTGTATAATTGGCATTTAAAAGAGTAACTATCGAGTTTCTTGCCGGTTTCTTCTCGATAGATTCTACCTTCCGAACCGGTGGTAGTATTATGTGTTCTTTTTTTTGTATATTGACTATTTATAAGTGCTTTCTTGAAGCCTATATAAATAAAGATATTTTGAATTTGAATTTTTGAATTTGAATTAGGGACCTCGTATAGCTCTTTGCTGCCCCAGGCCAAAAACAGGCTTAGTCCACCACGATTTAGAAGACCCACAACTGAATCAATTAGGGGATTGGTGTTCAAAATCAAACTTGGGACTTTCCACACCCACCCATGTGTCTCCACTATCAAAGTTTCTAATCATCATGATCATGATAAACAAAAAAACAGGATTATGTGAATGGCACTTTTTTTACAGAAGTGATAGCTTATCTTCCAATCTGCAATACATCATTGCTGCTTCTTTATCAATACAGCTGTTCTATGTAATAATAATAAATTGATAAAACAATACAATACTGTAAGATTGTCTTATTATTATACAATTTAGTAATTGAGCATGTATTTTATTACTAACTTGTTTGATCGAGTTTACATTTTTTAATAAATCAATGATACATTATTTAAACATAAAACAAACTCAACAGAAAATATAGTATTTTTTTTATTAATTTAGCCTTATATCTGCCATTTATACAATCTTCTGCAGATGGAGGTGTATGACTCTTCATAGCAATAATAGAGTAAATAGTAGTAGTATAGTAAACAATAGTTTTAATTAAAGAACAAATCAACATTATTGCATTACAAGAGAGCATCAATAGTGTTTGTCCATTCCACCACATGTTGGTAAACAAACAAACATCAAATATCTGACCGCTTCCTCCCAGAGAGGTGTCTTTTGTCAAGCTATGTGGGTCATCCTCTTTTTTACATTTTTCGACAACTTTCATCCAAATCACCCGCCGGAGGTACAGTTTGTGCTCCCAATGCAACTGAACCGTGAAAGTCATTGCCATTCAACATGACATCACTGTTTTTTTGCACTTTCAAAATCTCTAACAAGGAAACTAAGATTGACTTAATAATACTGCTGTAGAAGTAAGGTTTAGCATGAAACATTACTTTCCATAAGTAAAACAAACTGCGGTCAATTATTATGCTAAAGGGGCGTGATTATGCTAAATAATATGATCCCATGAATGATAGCACAAAAACATAAAACTTTTACTGCATTTCTCCACGACTCTTGGACACCCACCTTTGATTGAACGGGCGAACCCTTACAGCCACTTTTACCGAAGCCATTGTCAAACATTATATTGTCAGGATAATTATTTTTTAGTAAAAATTACATCTAAACACACAAAAATACGACTCCACAAAGCAAGTTGACATTTTTATTTGCTTGACATTTCGATTTGACATTGTTGTGTAATGTTGCAAACTTTGAACCGCGTGGAAGAAAAACGAAACGCGTTTAAAGAATTGCTGATGTCATTACATACATATTTTATTTCTTTTATTTAGAATTAGATCAAGTATGTACATAAGAAATAGTATTCATTTAAAAGTTGATATTAAATAATTATTGAACATTGTAATTGAAATATTAAATTGGACAAAGCTTAATATTCAATTGTTGCAAAACTGTCGACTGGAAGTGTGCCTTTATTTATACACAATGCTAGAGGTTAATTTATCAAGCTATGTATAAACAAATGAAATACTAATTTATACAAGGAAATAATTTTAACCTATTTAAATTTAATAACGCATGCATTATTATTTTTTTTACTTTTAAGTAACAAGAAAAGATTTTACATCTTTGCCGGCATTTCACCATTCAAGTAATAAGAGAGAAAATTTCACAAGTTTCTAATGCTTTTAGTATTTCCGTTATGGTTTATTTTTGTATCAATCTCCATTAGCTAAGGAAGAAGGTGCTTGCTAGATATTTAAAACATTATCAATTAGTTTTCGCAGCATGAAGTGAATAGTTCAATTGACCATTCTAAGTATTCAATTGAATTTAATTACGTCAATAGTACGTCACTGCTACAACTGTCAGTTGGCAGACCATTTTGAAAGAGGTTAGTTTTTATAAAATTTTATTTCGTTTTGTACCAGATTCTCATAGGATAAATAACATTATTGACTTAATTCTGTTTCCCAAAATACCTTTGGATTAATTTTGTAACAACAATAACGGTAATAACTTAGTTCTTCGCGTCGCAAAATCATTGTCACGGGGCGTTAGTTTATTACATAATTGTTGAATTTTAATTTTTGTTGTGTTGTTTTCGGTGCAGTTCCCAGCCACCATGTCTGACGCTCCAGGCCGCCCCATGAAGTACCCGTACACGATCTCGGCGAAGATCGCGCAGTTCCCGATCAAGTTCTACATCCAGAACCAGTGGATCTGGCGCTACTGGATGATCGGGATTGGCGTGTCCCTGCCCATCTTCTACAAGATCCACAAACTGGGTAATGACCACTATAACATTATTACATGATAAGGATGTGATAAGAGCGAATCTGTCATGAAAATGTAATATTGTCCTTTAGGAGAGTACATGTTTCTTTTAAAGTAAATTCCATCAAAATGAGCCTCTACCCTCAATCTAAGGAATACTTAAACAATATTATTTAATATACTGGTCAGATACTTAATAACTTCATACAATATATTATGTGAACCAAATATCATTGGATAAAGTAGATGAATATTGTGTCAGAGGTAGTGAACATTACCATAACAGACTACTTTTTATTAGACTTTAATTAATAAACCTGCTATTTTACAATTGTTATGTTGTGAAAGAGAGAAACAAATATTATTCATTCAAACTTAGACCATTTTTCAATCTCCTTTGGATTTCAAAGATATTGCTTGCTCAACATTATAGTGAGTTAAAGTTTTCACTAGATATCAACAAACATTGCATTAAATTTGCCTTATTGGTATTTATTTTACATAACAGCAAAATTAATACAACCTTCAGCAATGAATAACTAAATGCCAACTACAAACGTTGTATATGAACACCTTCTGTTATAAACTGATTTAAAACATTTTTAAAAGGGTATAATTTCATTAGTCCTATTTTTCTAATTCTATTTCAATAATTTACGCTTTTTGGTATGTAGTATCTTTAATGAAAAGTTCTTCCATTCATAAATTTATATCTATTTTTCAGCCAACTCGCCTGGAAACGTAGCCAAGTGGGCCGAGATCAGAAGGAAGGAGGCTGCTGAGCACCACTAAATTAAGATAAATAGATCACGGGTTCCAAGTGTAATTAACTGTGTATGAACATTTTGTTGTAAGCGAAGTAATAAAATCATGTCTTAGTTTATTTTGCTTTTTATTCTAAATATTAAAAGAACCCACTCTGGACTATGGATCCGAGAACTCTGGACTTTGGAGATATTGTAGCCACAAATTTTGGCCTGACCCGGGACCTTTTGTTCTAAAGACTTTATATGGCTTGTTTTCGATCGGGACTACCGGGTGACCTTAACGGTTGCTACTCAACTTAGTTAAACACTGCGCACTCTCTGCCTTCTATCTCTAAAACGATTCAACATATAAAATTTTTTATAAATATTAGTGGTAGGGAATTTTACATACATAACATCACGCCCACGATCCCCGAAGGGGTAGGCAGAGTCGAAGGGGCAGCAAGCCCCTTCAACCACATTCAGCCAAAAATAAAGCCGGGCTGGGTCAGATGGACAATTGTGAAAAAGCAGTGACAAGCGGCTAACCTGTCGCCTACACAATCACACACCCAAAACCCGATATACCATTAGTCGCCTTTTACGACATGCTAGGCAAGAACCACAGTTGGCACATTCTTTTTTTTTTGTCCCAGATCAACATGGGCCAAGTCCCAGACCAACATGGGACTTTTATTCTCTACAATATTGATGATAAATACAAATGGCATAAATCCTATAGGTAGCGAGATATTTGAAAAAAAAAACGGTTTTCGGGAACTTGACCTTAGATTTTCACAGACGCGTACACCCTTATGTAGGTTTTTAGACAAGTTTCAGGATGTCAAACAAAACAAAAGATTGTACAAGTTTAAAGCTGGGTATCTCAAAGTCTGAGGTGAAACCCCTGAGATGACCGGACCATTATTGGAGAAACTGTTAAAAAACTGTCTAAAAAAAATAATTTTAAGGTTTATATCCTAACTCATAAAATTGGGTTAAAAATTGAAACCACTTTAGATATTGTAAGGGTGCTTTATTCACTACAATATAAATAAAAAAACTTATAAATTACATCAATAAATAATACCAGGCAAAATGATAAATGTTATTGAAAATAGCTTAAATACATACATTACGGATCAACAGTAATCAACAATACTAATCTGCTATAGAGGAATGCACTAGTATTTTTCACAAATTGGATAAAATAAAATGTTGCCAATTGCGACAAAGATTTATATACCGAAACAAAAATGCAATCAACCGGCTTTGTCTATTCCAGAAAAAAAAAAGCAAGTTTCATTGCCCGCAAAACGAATATAAAATTTTGTAAAACAAAACATAACCCACTACAACAGTTTGATCGAAAACAAACGATTTTGAGATTGAAAAAGAAAATCAAAATCATAGTTTAAAAACCAGTGTCACTAAACTAAACCTTACAATTAAAACAGTAAAAGCTAATTTATTAGCTAGCTTTGAAGTAGGTACTAACCGTAGGCGACCACAAGCCTTGATGAAATCATTGTACAAATAACCTAAACATAGCACTATATAATAGGTGGCTCAAATCTGGTTCATGAACTTATTTGAACTAGGACAGACGCGCGCGCGACCAGCGCGAGGCTCTTTCGAATTAAATCCAGTAGAGTTTAAATTATACTTTCAAGGAAAACACGAATGCACTACGAAAAACTGACAATTCTCATTCCTTTGCCCAATTGTCACGGGTACAAACTCGGTACTCTTCGGTAAAAAGACTAGAGCTCGAGTAATGTAATCTTTGTAAAGCGGACCATCTTGCTGAGGACCGTTTAAATGCATGTGCATAATCACGCGAACTATTACCAACATCGAGCCTCTACAATTCAATTATGAGAAATACGGTTCAAATTAAAAAATATATAATTACCACGGACTGATAAAAAAAGAGGACTCCGCGCCACTAACTACACATTGAAGCTCCTCAGGTGCTCCACCTTGACACGCAACTTACGTCACACGTTAACATAATAAGTGCTCCTAATGACAGATATCTGATATCTGTCTTCACCCTATAATATGACAGCGTGGAGTCTTCTTTTATTACTGATAATTACCCATTATATTAAAACACAAAGTGCAGAATGATGGTGATGATAATAACAAATTGAATGTACACTCTTTGTAATTTTGACCAAGTACTACTAACCATTGTTGAAGTCAACATATCAGCGCCACAAATACACATATAACATAATACTGGTATAAAAGCGAATCAGCAAAATTTACAGAATAATCGATTCCTTCCTTTATTATCTTTTTTCGATCATTTTATTTATTAAAATTATTTTATTGTTTCTTTATTATGCGAAAGCCAATTACCTATTGTATAATTTTATTCAAGCATTATAATAAAATTAATTATTTTAACAAGGAAGAGGAACACTTAGAGATATTTATAACGGCAGCAGATGTAAACAAATAATAAGTAAAGAATTTGTATGAACAAGTAACAACTCTTATGATCAATTCGGGTCGTAATCCGCCTATACGCCGACAATGATGTGTTTGAGTGTGAAAGCAGCAATTGTTCGGCTTGCCTACTACTTATTATGTCCTCTATATAACATCTTAAATATTGTCATATTAAAATAATAACTCTACCTTAAATGCCTTCACTTGGTCCGCTAATCTTTCTCAATGAGGGGTGACTTATGAACATGTCTTGGTTGATGTAGATTGGTAAGGTGAGCAATTAACATTCCTTTTACATTTAGACATTAATGTAAATCAAAAAGAACTTATGCAGTGATATTTTTTAATCTAGAAAACCCTCATTCAGCGTAATTTCCTCATAGTTACTTTCAGTTCTTATCAAAGAGTTATTAACTTGTAGATACAAATTATACATTTCTACATCCCATATTGTATGTTGTATGTCTAGTGAAATATCAATTTTTTTAAGAGTGAATATTATATACACATTTAATATGTTAATGACATAAAAATGTACTGATCATACAAATGTGATAAATCTTTACAATCCTTATTTATTTCTTATCTCTCATTAATTTGATCCACATGAACTGACAATGTCCCTCTAACCTTCCAAAAATATAATCATATTTACAATTCCAATATTTTATATTTTTTCTACAACATTCGTAAGGCTACATTCCCTTAGCACTACCATATTATAACACTTTAATTCACAAGCCAAAATCGTGTGCTGTAATGTGAAAATTCTCTTATAATCAATAAATATGTTAGAAGCCATTTTCTAAATAATGTCAATAATAATAACTCAATTTTATTAGCCTCCAGTGTATTTTTGAAAACTAAAAAAGGGATGTACATATATTAAGTGACTAAATCCTCTATTCCAGCACACAATTTAGTTTATTCTTAATTGACATTATGCTATTAAAGATTTTCCAATAATCAACACGCTAATATTAATTTTTTTCGCTCATAAATATACGAAAATTATTATGTCAATTGTATAGAAGAGTGCAATGTATTGGGTATATCATAATCATAATTTGTATAGAAATTTAGTTACCATTGACTGGCACTCTCATAAGCTTTAGAACATACTGGATAGAAATAGCAAAACAGATTTGGGATGAGTCTGTAAGACATTATAATAGGGATGTTGACATCAATTCCGTAAAAGAATATATTGTAGTATGTTGTAAAACCTAATGATTTCAAATTTCTTAAAAACTGCTTAATATTTAGTCAGTTGACTATACGAACTAGTGACGTCATAAACTGACAAGCCCATACAGAATTTATGAAGTGATGACGGTTTGACAGCTTTTAAAAAGTATCTCAATTGACTTGCCAGTCAACATCCCTATTATGCAACCAGCTTGATACTCAATAGAAGCTGTTACTTCACTGGTATTTACTTTTCTTCATTTAATATTTTGGTTAAATGCTACAATATAAAATTCGTTTTACAAATAAAACTAGTTTCATAAATCATTTCGAGTGTTGGGTCATGTCAATCGACGATTAATGAACATTATAAAAGACAAAACTAACCGATGTTGTTAACCTTAAACAATATGTCACAAATAGAGTCCGTCCAGCAGGGTCCATTCAGATAAAATTTAAACAAAGTTGTTCCTGAAGCGTTTCAAATCAATACGGTAACAACTTTTTAATTTAAAATTTAACACAACATGGAATTTAACATTTATTAAATGATGCTGCACATACCAAGCACTTGGATGGTGTACAGTCAGCCTTAAAATTAAGGACCCATTTCAGGTCAAAGATCTTAATTGGGTCCCGGAATTATATATAAATGTCAAAGGGTGGATTAAATTAAGTGGCCCTATTTACTATCACTACACTGTTAGCTAACGCCTCATTGAACACCAACATCACATAAAAATCACTGGGTCTGTAACAATATTTAGAGGTTACAGCATACGTCGATTGGGTGCAAGTACGAATGCGAAGACACGCCACTCGACTCAGTACAAAGTACAGTACGGTACAGTACGGCGTCACTAATACGAGACGCGAAACGTCACTATCACAAACCAGCACTCTAGTGTATATCACAGTATGACATGCTAGCCAGGAACACCGTTAACTGGAG
>OX596216.1:14082663-14134515 GCA_951394215.1 Glyphodes perspectalis
ACAGAAATTTGAGCATATAGCTGCTGATATAAGAAATAACTTAAGCCACTTTTTATTTAGAAAATTCTTTAAGGCATGTTATTATACTCCACATGTAGAAAGTTGCAGACAAAAGCTAATATAAAAACTCTTTTTAGCTGTAAAATAAAGTTAGCATAATAATATAATACTAAATAGACTTTTTATATACTGATATAAAAACTCTATTTAGCTGTTAAATAGAGCTAAATAGAATTAGCATGGCACCTACCTTAATACCAATAATGCCAGCGTTCTGCTCAACAAACTGCTTGAGGAAGAGGCGGTTCTTGTCCCTGGTGTAGACGCCCTTGCGCCGGCGCACGCGGTCGTACGGCACAGTGCCGATCTGGCCCATGCTCGACGCGTCCTCCTCGAACTGCTCTACCTCATAGCAGTACGCCGTCGCCGGGAGCATCGCTTTGCTGCGAAAGGGGAGATGAGGTACTTGTTTTAATCAGAGGTCCTCAAAATTTTTATGACTAAGAACCACTTTGATTTTATTTTTGTTATCACAGACCATGTGGTCGGAAATGAACTGTGTTAATTTTAGTGACCTACAATATTTTAGAACTGATCAAAGTTCTAGACTTTTCGCAAATCAAAAGATAGTCATTATAAATTCAGATAAGTCTCCCACTACAGGTCACTGTTTGTGAACCATCACCATCAGAACCATCTATCCTAACTCAATTTTATTTATGAATTAATGTATTTTCATATTAAACAAAAGTTTTTATTCAGTTCCTTAGCCTTTTATGACATACATAATTTTCATAACATCAAAGAACAGACTCACTAATTGTAACAAATAATTCAAGACTAAAACTGTTTGTTTAAGTAATTCCATGGAAAGTTACAATAGCACAATATAATTAATGAAGACACCCAGCTTCTAGGTATAGATGCATTAGGAGCCTAAAAACCTAGGCTAATCTATGACTTTAATTAAATAGCGGCTGCATTCCCAACCGGTAATAGTTATAAGTGAAGCTACTTTATAAACAATTGGCGGAACCCTGAGAAAGCCAATTAAGGAGACTAACTTTACGGTAGGCTTTAGTCTCAGTGATACCCACAACAGTGTTAATATTTCACACAGTTTTGGAAGAAACTATACTATAGCAAGATAATATCTAATGCAGTGGTTCCCAAAATTGTCTGGGCAATGGCCCACATTATACAAATTTACAAACTCAGGACCCAGAAACCATTATCAATATGAATAAAGCAAGGAAAGTTGGCCCGGTCAGTTGGTGGATTGTACAAGTAGGGCTCACTCGGTATTCGCTGGCGACCCACCCGTGGGTCGCGACCTGTAGTTTGGGAAACCCTGATCTAATGCATTATTTTAAATTTAATGAACTATTGAATGTAATACAAATTGAAAAGATCATAAATTCATTATCAAATGTGTCTACCACGTAAGTAATTATGTCACAAGAATTTTAAACTTTGCCTAAGTATAAGATAGATTTACACCAGTCACACAATTCCAGCCAAATGCATAAATGTATACACTTATACAATCTGAAAATGATACATTCATTAACATCGGCACATAACTTCTAATTTATTTAATTGCGGAAGTAGCTAAACAAATTCAGATATGAACTAATTATATGCAAGCAATGCTAGGTAATAATTGATTTGTATACTAGCCATGTTAATTAACTATTGATTATGCAATGTGTCTTTAATTTGGATGGTATAACCATAAACCCTTTCGATTAAAAAAAAAATTTTGGAAATCGGTTAACAATTCTCAGAGATATCGAGTAACATACATACAAGAAAGAAAAAAAAAAAAAAAAAAAAAAATTCAGTTGAATTGAGAACCTCCTCCTTTTTTTTGAAGTCGGTTAAAAAATACGATGTAAGCATGTATTGTGAACTGCACAATGACAATAGATGTGCAGTCAAAATGTAATCTAAATACGTACAAATTACAATGTTATTGATCTCTCAATATTACAAATATACATGTAACCCATCACAAACTTGTCAGTGTTACAGTAATACTGTTTAAGTGTATAGGTATATGTTATAGTAACATAACACCTGAAATTTGTTACTCTTTAAGATAAGGTATAGAAACTGTTATAACACTTTATGCATGTCATGGAATATTTATTGAAAATAAACATATATACCTTTTATATAGACTAATAAGTTAAAATCTATTATTAACATAGGAAATAATAACATGGTAAATAGTGATATATTCTTTATAAGTTATAATTATATACCATTATAAAATTTTACCATACAAAATTATATATTGTATATATATAACTGTTAGATCTAATAAATTTTACAATTAAATCATATTGGTATCCTATTGAAAATAGTATGAAAGAAAATAATAAATTTATATAGATTTGCAGAATTATTAATTAGAGATAATTAAGTAAAGGTAATGTTTGTATTTAAATAAACCTATTCAGTAGACATTTACATAGAAACAATTGTTCTGCTCAAATGATACAGACCAAAAGATAAAGATATATCTAATTTGATCACTTTGTCCTATTTGAAGTTCATTGATACACTTACATCAAACCTGTGTAGTTATTATTATTACTTACTATAACAGTAATTTCAATAATTTATCAATAAACCTGCTATTACTTTATCACATTTTAATATAATATAAAATATGTACTAACCTTCCTGGTTGCTGTTTCTGGGCAGTGACTGATAATACATGAGCCTCCCTCCACAAGTCACCCTCAAGGCAGGCCTCAACTGTTTCACCCACAAAGTACCTCTCCCTCACATAGTTAAATATATACTCTGACATCTCAGCAAATGAACTCCTCTTGGTCAGCACTGCCAGGTACAAAATTGGTATACGGAGCTCCATTGGGAAATCTTTGAGAAGTCTCCGTGCAGCTTTCTCACTCTCAAGAGCTTCTGCATATGTCAGGTTGTTCTTTCCTGTCATCTCACATGTCCACACCATGGAGTTGACCAGAATGATCCTCTCACAGTATTCCCTAAAAACAAATAATAACAACATTGACACATTGCCGCATGATAAGCGCGTTGCGGATCATCGGATTCGCGAAACATGGTGTCACGCTCGCGCAATTACGCGGCCCGACGCACGGACACAACGCCAACGGTCCTTCCCATTGATAACTACACAATTTTGTATCAAACCGCGAAAAATGCGCGAAACATACACAATAAATTAAACTCACTCATAGTCCTTGAATATCTCGTCGGTTATCTCGCAGTGGAACACCTCGTCGTCGTCCCGAAGGTACTCAGACGCCGTCGATTTCTCAAAGGCTTTCCTTTTCAACAGAGGCATGTTAGGAGTTCGCGGGTCGCTTCGGTGGGAAAACGATTTGCAGTTAAATTTACAATAACACGCCGATTGTATTACACGTCACTTTGCACGGCGCATCGATCGCTATATTCTCCGGAATGAAACATTAGGAAAATTATCACATTTATCAAGAATATTACAAGTGAAAATTGTTGCGTGGTTTCGGTTGACAAGCCAAAAAACGGCGCGCTGGGCGCTTCTTTTTACGCCAGAAACATATGAAGTGGGTTACCGGCAAATGGAAATCTACTAAATGGTAGCAGGCTTACCACATGCGATGTTCAAATTTTAAACGATGAAAAAAACTGCCAGACTAACACTAAAATAAATGTAATAATGGATTAAAATAATAATTATCAATTATTTTATTTTACATAATTATTCTTGTACCTATACATGTAACAAGTTGTTTTAGGATCCTCAAAAGATTTATTTCAATTCTCACTGGGATTACGTTCGTCTTGTCAATTAAATTTTTAACACAAACTGTGTTCAATATGACTGGAGTCTTGTTTTCGAAATAAATATTCAATTTCCAAGAGCATTAATAATTGAGTCATCTTTTTATCTGAACTTAAGATCTTAAGTTTTTAATTATTCAAAAAGGTTAAATTTGGGTAAGTGAAGTTTAATGTTTTGTGAATTCCCAGTAATTACCTATAATTTTTTTAAATCTTGTTGTTTAATTACTCCATAAAGAAAAGCTGCTAAACAGATATAAGGAAAGGCATTGGTAGTTTTTAACTGATTATTTATGTTAACATTGTTGATGAATGCGTTCATAAAATATGCATTGTGATGTTAACAAAATTTTGGTCTATGACAAAATTTTATCAATATGAACGCACTTACTTTAAATGTCAAAGTTTGACAAATTGCAATTTTTTGTATGTACGGCATTTCAGTAAAATATGATTATTTAATTTTTGTGCTGATAAATGTAATCTATGTGAACTAGACTGATAAATATTGTAATGTTATTTGTTTAAGTTAAGCAAAATGCCGAAAGAACAGTATAGAGAAACTTATGTTGGACGTAAAATGTAAGTAAGGTTATGTTTACATGGTCATATGGTGATTATTTCATAAGATTTTACATTTAATTTATCAAATATATTTTTAATTTTATCATAGAACAATTTTGTCATAGACCAAAATTTTGTTAACATCACAATGCATATTTTATGAACGCATTCGTCAACAATGTTAACATAAATAATTTTATAAACGCGGATGTTTGTATGGATGGTTGGATGGATACTTGGATAGTTGTTATTCTTTCATGCAAAATAAAATCTAGTGAATGGATTTAATAAAACTACAGCATATTTGTCCTATGTTGGTCTGGAACTTGGCCCATGTTGATCTGGGACAAAAAAAAGAATGTGCCAACTGTGGTTCTTGCCTAGCATGTCGTAAAAGGCGACTAATGGTTTACGGGCTCTTGGGTATCTGACTGAGTAGGCGACGAGCTAGCCACTTGTCACTCCTTTTTCACAGCTTTCCATCCAACGCAGCCCACTGTCCCATGTTGGTCTGGGACTTAAAAACGATATGCCAGCTATGGTTTTTGCCCAGCATGTCGTAAAAGGCGACTAATAATCTGCTTTTGGAGGGAGGTGGGCTGGCTGGAATAACCAGCCTACACGGCTCACATACAATGGTCCACTTCAAGGACTAAGTGCAAAAACCATCCCCGTTAACATAGATAGATAACATAGAAGGCGACTAATGGTATATGGGGTTTTGGGTGTGTGATTGTGTAGGCGACAGGTTAGCCGCTTGTCACTGCTTTTAACAATTTTCCAACTAACCCAGCCCGGCTTTATTTTTGGCTAATTGTGGTTGAAGGAGCATGCTGCCTCTTTGACACTGCCTACCCCTTCGGGGATTATGGGCGTGATGCAATGTATGTATGTTTGTACAGCATATTCAGAATAACGCAAAAGCGATGCTTTATCGATGTATCAAGCGAGCGAAGCTGCAAATTTGTATTAGTCAACATGATAGTATTTTATTTTTAAATTAGGTATCCTTTCTTTAGGAGATAATATTTGTGATTATGAGTTCATGTTTCCATTGCAAATATGTAAATTACACTCTAGAATCCCGATTTGAGTTTTTAACTTTCTGCTAGCCATAGAATTTGCGACCTTTGTGATGGTCAATTTACTTAGAAGATTTATGTGTATTGCAAGTGTGTTATTAACACAATTGTATCTGTTTTTCCAGCTCTCATGTGACTTTCAATGTAGATAGTCCTTCAGAGATCCAGCAGGCGGCGCATATCCAGGTGATCACCAAGACCTTGTACGCACAAGATGGCCAAAGGGTGCCTGCTACATATGGAGTGCTGGACCGGCGGATGGTAAGTGCTGGAAACTTTATCTGGAGGATCTGCGATCAGTAGGATGCTACTATAATCAGGTAGTTTGAGGGAAAGCGATTTTCTTGTGACAAATGTGTCCCCCAACTACTTATTTTTGCCAAATGCTAAATATATTTAAAAACTTGAAACTTTTCTACATGTGGCAACTTTTGTTTACAGTATAGCCCTTAAACTTGAGAATGCTGACTTCGAAAATTTCTATAGTAACCTGGAAAACAAACACATTAATAAGAGCATTGAATCAATGCTATTATTAATGCCATTGATAGGGATCTTCATCCTCTATTGATTACTTAAAATTTTTACACTTTAATATTTACTTATTTTAGGTGTCCTATGAGAACTCATAGGAGATCAGGAGAGGCCTACTATATTCAGCAAGGACAATATAGGTTGATGATAATGTGTAATAAGCTAGACACTTGTCACTACCTTTTCACAATGTTCTATTTAACTCAGCCCATTGTCCCATGTTTGTCTGGGACTAAAAAATAATGTGCTTACTGTGGTTCTTGTCTAGCATAACGTAAAAGGCGACTTATGGTATATCGGGTTTTGGGTATGTGATTGTGTAGGCGACAAGCTAGCCACTTGTCACTACTTTTTTACTATTTCCCATCTAACCCAGCCCAGTTTTATTTTTGGCTGAATGCGGTTTAAAGGGCCTGCTGCCTCTTTGACTCTGCCTACCCCTTCGGGATTATGGGCATGATATTATGTATGTATGTTATATTATTCACTAATACTTCAAATTAAAATGTTTTTATCCTAACCATTCAGGGCACAAATCAGAAGGATGCAAACTGCGACACATGTGGGCTGGGCCTGGCGGAGTGCGTGGGCCACTATGGGTACATCCAGCTGGCCTTGCCCGTTTTCCACGTAGGCTACTTCCGTTCTACTATAACAATACTGCAAACTATTTGTAAGGTATGTAATATACCAATATATTTAATACATCTAAATTGAGTTTTTACATACACTTTTTTCTTGATATCAAGGACCTCATTTTGAGTAAAGGTTTTAGTCTGATAACATATTAATACAAAGTAAATACAATGTTAATTTCATGCTAAGACATCTTCTTCAAGTCTTAACTCTCCTTTTGGTACAATTTGACAGGAATGTGCGAAAGTCATGCTACCCGAAACTATAAAGAAGTCCTACCGGCGCAAGTTTATGAACCCAGAGATCTCATATCTGGTCAAGAAGAACCTCCGTGCTGCTGTGCTGAAGAAGGCCAAGAGCACCACCAAATGCCAATCGTGCGACGCGCTCAATGGCATGGTCAAGAAGAGTCCTGGTGGTAAGTTCATTGCAATAACCATTAGAGTTATGGGGCCATTAACTTAACTGGCATCCTTGGTTGAGTTGTCAGGTTCAATTCCCGGGTGGGGCAAAAATTTGTGGCTGGGTATTTCAATATTGAAATTACTCAGTAACAGTCCGGAGTCAAGAAGTTGGCGGTTTAATCACCCCCGTGCCTCAGAAAGCACGTTAAGTAGTTGATCCTGCGCCTCTCCTTTCTCCGGTCATGTCGAATCGCCGTCTCATCGGGCTATGAGAGTGAAGGAATGGAGAGTGCACCTGTGTTTGCGCACACACTTGTGCACTATAATATCTCCAGCGCAGATGGCTAATCCTCGTTGAGATTGGCCGCCGTGACAGATATCGGTGAAGGACATTATTATTATTATTAAATAAAATTTTCTCTCATTTTATCATGTCGCAGGCATCCTGAAGATCGTGCACGAGAAGTACCGCGCGAAGAAGCCGACGGACCCGCTGGTGAAGCGCGTGCTGAAGGACTTCAACGAGGCCAAGGAGTCCAACAAGGAGCTCGCCGCCATGATCAACAGCGGGCTTGTCATCGAGCTCAGCCCGCTGGAGGTATGTACAAAAGCACTTAAGGTCCTGCAGTTATGTGAGGTTTTTAGGGGGTGGGGAAGATTAGTCGAGTGTCACGTAGGGGGTAGTTTTTTCCGCAGAATATCGTCAAACTAAAAATCAACCCCACCATAAATATAATATTATATGCAACATAAAAACTTATTATATGTTTACTGCTCCTGGCTGTGGATCCATGTGTGTTTATCGGTGACGTTATCATCTTCCTAGCGTTATGTCTCGTGCTTAGATGGGGTCCGCTTAGAGTCTAAGCGGTTCTCTCGCTTAATAAGCGAGTCTGGTAATTACATTGAAGTGACTGCCGATCTGACGTTCGTAACCCTAAGATAGGGGAACCAGACAATTTTTGGATCATGGTTACAAATCCAAAGTTATTTGGATTTGCAGGTTTCATCACGATGTTTTTCCTCACCGTCGAGCTAGTGGTATAAATACGTACATAGATTTGAAAAATCCAGAGGTATGTGTCTGGCTTTTAACCTGCACTCCACGGCTAAGAGGCGCGTGTCTCCCGAGGGATCTGTTGTAGTTAAAAAATTGTTAATTAATATAATCATCTTTCGTCTTAGTAAATGTGTAGGGTTTGTTAAATCATATTAAATAAGACCCTTGGGCTACTACTGATCCCCGAAACCCGATATACCATTAGTCGCCTTTTACGACATACTAGACCAGGAACAGTGTTGGCACATTCTTTTCATGTTCCAGACCAGCATGAACTGTATATGGGTGTGATCAAAAAATCATAAAATAAGTTAAAAGGCGAATACGAATATGCGAAAATACGAATGTTTTTCAACCGACTTCAAAAAAGGAGGAGGTTCTCAATTCGACCGTATATATATATTTTTTTAATTGTTTTTTTATGTGTATTCTCGAATAATTATGCCTCATAACAAAACAATCTATCGACAGGTTCTGAACCTGTTCCGACGGATCCCTGACGAGGACATCCCGTTGCTGGGCATGAATGTGAAGCTGTCTCGCCCTGAGGATTTAATCCTGACACGTCTGCCCGTGCCGCCGCTCTGCATCAGGCCTAGCGTTGTTTCCGAGATAAAGGCTGGCACGTAAGTACCAAACATTTTTTTTAAATAAATAATTATCCGACAACATCACATACATTGATCTAACTCCGAGGTAAGTAGCTTCAGCACTTGTGTTACGGATAAACGAAACAGCAGTGGTATTACAAATATATAGGTACTTAAATATTGGATATTAACACCCAGACACAGAACAAACACAAGTACTCATCACACGAATGTTAGTCCTGGGTGGGGATCGAACCCACAACTCTTGGCGCATGGGGCAGGGTCACTACCGCATGCGCCATCGAGCAAACATGTTGTTTAACAAACATAAACATATCATCACCCCTAGAAGGGGTAGGCATCAGCATGTAATACAAGTGTAAAATGAAAATTATTTAAAAAGGGCTTTCTTGCGGCACCTCTTCTTAGCAGGCCACACACGTCGAGGTGATGGCAGGGTAAAAAGTATCTGACGTGCGAAAGAATTTGTTACGAATCCATTTGCAAAAATAAATAATTTAATTTCATTTCAAATCATTTCATTTCATTTGAACATAAATACTCGTGCCAATGACTAAAAGGTTAACGTCCTTACAGAAACGAAGACGACCTGACGATGAAGCAGTCGGAGATCCTGCTGATCAACGACGTGATCGGGCGGCACATCACCAGCGGCGGCAAGAGCGAGCTGGTGCAGGAGGACTGGGACTACCTGCAGCTGCACGCCGCGCTCTACATCAACAGCGAGATGTCCGGCATCCCGCTCTCCATGCAGGTATCAGCATAGACGGTCAGCCCTTCACTAAGAGCCTGGGATTGTCGCATAATAATCGCCCATAATGTAATAACTAATCTCTATATCTAGGGATATAGATTGGTCTGGGACTTAAAAAGAATGTGCAAACTGTGTTTCTTTGCCTAGCATGTCATAGAAGACGACTAAAGGTGTATCGGGTTTTGGGTATGTGATTGTGTGGGCGACAGGCTAGCCACTCGTCACCACTTTTTCACAATTTTCCATCTAACCCAGCCCAGTTTTGTTTCTGGCTGAATGTGGTTAAAGGGGCCTGCTGTCTCATTGACTCTGCTTACCCCTTCGGGGATTATGGGCGTGATGTTATGTATGTATATCCGAGGACATACTTCCACTGGACCCCGATTCGAAACGAGACGCAGTACCATCTCTCTGGTAGTAACAATACTGTTTTTACTGAAATTTTAGTTATAATTATCGATTATGACATGCTCGATGGCGCATTCGGTAGTAACCTTGCCCCATGCGCCAAGAGTTGTGGGTTCGATCCCCACCCAGGACAAATTCGTATGATGCACACTTGTGTTTGTTCTGTGTCTGGGTGTTAATATCCAATATTTATGTATATATTTGTATCCCCTGTTGATTCGTAACACAAGTGCTTAAGCTACTTACCTCGGAGTATTTTTTTTTTTTTGAGAGGACGTCGTTAGTTGACCGAAGGCGGCCTTTACTACCTACCAGGCTGGCGGGGGAGCGGGAAACTCACCCCTAATTTTAAAGCCAACGTTGCGCGGTGTTCCCAGGCGGTCACCCATCTAAGTACTGACCGCGCCCGACGTTGCTTAACTTCGGTAATCGGACGAGAACCGGTGTTTTCAATGTGGTATGGACGCTGGCTACCTCGGAGTCAGATCAACGTATGTGACGTAGTATAGTTATTATTTATTTGTTTATTTATTAATTATAAAAGAAAATATTTGTCCATCTGTAGCCGAAGAAGCCGGGGCGGGGCCTGGTGCAGCGGCTGAAGGGCAAGCAGGGCCGGTTCCGCGGCAACCTGTCGGGCAAGCGCGTCGACTTCTCCAGCCGCACCGTCATCTCGCCAGACCCCAATCTGCAAATCCAGGAGGTAAGTCGTCCATCAGGATAGAATACGCTGCCAATTAATGACGTCCCTTCTGTAAACTGTCGAAATGCAGTCTTTAAATATTGTAGTACATGCGAGTTTTGGGCGAACTATGTATAAGTAGGCGACGAGCTAGCCACTTGTCACTACTTTTTAACGATATTCCACCTAACCCAAACCAATTTTATTTTTGGCTGAATGTGGTTAAAGGAGCCTGCTGCCCCTATGACTCTGCCTACCACTTTGGGGACTATGGGCGTGATGTTATGTTTGTTTGTTTAAATAATTGTACAAATAAATGTGACTAATTTATTTCCTGTGCGTGTATGGTTTCTATTTACGATTTTTTTACTTATGTCCATTTGATGAATTGCATATTATTATTTATATATAAGGGCCAATATATTAGCTATTACCTTTTTCAAATAAAGTTACGTTATCAAATGCACTTGTTACCTAGGGCATCGTCTATTTCGCCTATACGAAGCGGGCCGGGTCTGCATCAATTACAATGACAGGTAGACCTCATTGCTGATAAACATAGTGGATCTTCTGAGCGTGTAGTATAATGGATGTGTGTCCTTTCGAAGGTGGCGGCGGCTGCCTAGTTCGCCTATGTGGACAGGCTCAGAAATGGCCTTTCGTAGATCTTTTGACTGATGTGTGTGTATGTGTGTGTTTGTCAGGTGGGTGTGCCAGTGCACGTGGCGAAGATCCTGACGTACCCGGAGCGCGTGTTCCCGGCGAACCTGCAGTGGCTGCGCTCGCTCGTGTGCAACGGGCCCGAGCAGCACCCCGGCGCCAACTACGTGCAGCAGCGCGGCCTCAAGCACAAGAAGTACCTCAAGTACGGCAACAGGGAGAAGATCGCGCAGGAGCTCAAGGTGACGACACCCTCATACCTTCACCTGGCTCTCTTTAATGGAGGGTCTCTCAGGGCCGGACCGTGAGTTTAGGGGGCCCTGGGCTACTTACTCAAAGTATAAGACGTAGACTTGAATTAGGTAAATTAATTGAATAGGTTTTATATTAATCGGAGGTTTCGCAGGACTTCAAACCGTACGGTTTGTTTAATTTAATAAAATTATGGAATTTTTCGCTATATCGTTTATTTTTGACTTTGACTTGACTTAGCTGGGGGTCCTTGTATCCACGGGGCCCTGGGTCTTCCCTCCATTCGGGGCCGGACGTACGGACTTTTTGGACTGCAGCCCAGAGCCCTATGGCCAAAAAGGACACCGTTGAAGACAATACTCATATCTAACAAACAGAACGAGGGTTTAGTACCAAGAAGAAAACCAATTTAGGTCTTGACTGTATTAGCCCAGGGCCCCGCTCATTGAAGATCCACCCTTGAAGAGAGATTGTATGTAGAACCCCTTCGTTCGCGTCAGGGGGTCCCATTTACTAAGTCAGGGGCTCGTAGGGGGAGAGGTTCACATAACTCTCTTCCGAGACGTTGTGGCGAGACATGGCTTGTAATGTATCCATTAGGTTATTTCTCTAAGTCAAAAAATAGGCTAATGTTGGCTTCGCTTTTAATGGCGCTGAGAACTTGCATATGCTTTTGGTTTACCCATACCCTCACTCCGAAGATATATATGTCATTGATTTGCAAAAGTTATCAAATATCTCGACCAAACTACCAATTTTAAAGTCCACCTCTGCTATATTGTTTTAATTTGCACGTAGTTGGGCGAGTATTATCCACACTTATGCTCATCATAGGTGGGTTATTGTGCATGAACGGTATACCTAATTCGGGAATGCTCTGTGTCGTCTAGTGTGGCGATATAGTGGAGCGGCACCTGGTAGACGGCGACGTGGTGCTGTTCAACCGGCAGCCGTCGCTGCACAAGCTGTCCATCATGTGCCACCGCGCCCGCGTGCAGCCGCAGCGGACCTTCAGGTACCGGACAGCGGACCTCCAGAGGCGCCTGGCGCTTGGTCTTCAATACTGGCTAGTCAGGATGGTTTAACCAAGTATGGGACTGGGGTAATTGAGAAAACAGTTGGTATCAATCTCAACTACCCCATCACGTCGGGTTCGCCAAATATAACCGCGTATGGGACTGGTGTGGTATGACGAAAGTTGGTAGATGTCTGATTTATTTACCGTCGTATTACAGTTTATATATCACTCTATCTGTTAGTATATGCTTGATCATGTTATATCTCGTACGTGCGGTACGTGCTGTATTTTACTACGTGCGGCAATGCGGCACAGGTGGCATCCATCAATGCCGCTTCCAAATTTGTGTCATAAATTCAAATTCAAAATGTCTTTATTTATCTAGGCTTCAAGAAAGCACCTATAAATCGTAAAATTTACATTAAAAGGCCATTCATATATTGTGACAGGGGCCTGGGAAATCTGCATGGATATTACGTTAGCAAGGAAGATGAAGAGGTTTAGAAGAATTTAAATAATAATTACTTTAGCGGGGGGTGAGGCAAAATCTTTGCTGAAAAGAAGGAACAAGGAGTGGGAGCTGAAAGATACTTACCGAAATTCTGCTTACGTCTCTTAAATCTTAAAGGCCTCTTTAATATTATTAATATTTTAAGTCGTAATTCTACGCAATTTGTCCCGTGTTGGTCTGGGACTTAAAAATAATGTGCCAACTGTGTTTCTTGCATAGCATGTCATAAAAGGCGACTAATGGTAAATCGGGTTTTGGGTATGTGATTGTGTAGGCGACAAGCTAGCTTCTTGTCACTACTTTTTCATAATTTTCCATCTAACCCAGCCCAGTTATTTTTTTTGGCTAAATGTGGTTAAAGGGGCCTGCTGTCCCTTTGACTCTGCCTACCTCTTCGGGGATTATGGGCGTGATTTTATGTATGTAATTCTACCCAGGTCTCTAATACCCATTACGACCCTGATAAATAACGGACATCTCCATTGTGCACCAGGTTCAACGAGTGCGTGTGCACGCCGTACAACGCGGACTTCGACGGCGACGAGATGAACATGCACCTCCCGCAGACGGAGGAGGCGCGCGCGGAGGCGCTCATACTGATGGGGGTGAGCGCTTGCCTGTCGTTATAAGTATGTTCACCATGAGCCAGCCCGTATGTGTGTGTGATATTTTTTAGCGTTACAAAACAAACTAGCGACTCGCCCTTATCGTCATTGACATGTTGAAAAAGCTTGTTATCGACAAAAAAGAAGGAATGCTTTACATATTGATTTTTCTGATTATAATTCGTATGTAACAGCACATTTGTTCATGTAAAAAGTACCGGTTAAATATCTGACAGAAGGCCAGATATCCTCCTGGATCAAGCGCAAATCCTTTTCAACCTATTTTTGGCTTGGCACAGGATAGGCTGAAATAGAGAATTTCATTGAAATTCAAGACTTTGAGTCGCTGTGCCAACTTAGTTTAGTTAATTTCCAATTTTATTTATTATTAGGGTATACCTACTTCCTTTCTTTCTCTCCCTCTCTCTCTCTCTCTCTTTCTTTCTCTTTCATATTTACGATTTTTGTGTTGACTGATCAACCATATGTCGCCCCGTCAGAACAAATCGAACCTGGTGACCCCCCGCAACGGCGAGCTGCTGATCGCGGCGACGCAGGACTTCATCACGGGCGGGTACCTGCTGACGCAGCGCGACGCGTTCCTGAGCGCGGCGCAGGCGCAGCAGCTGGCGGCGTGCCTGCTGGCCGGGCCCGACGCCACGCTGTGCCTCGACATGCCGCCGCCCGCGATACTCAAGCCCAGGAAGCTCTGGACCGGCAAGCAGATCTTCAGGTATATACTTTAGTTAGGTGGTGAACATACCAAGTGAGATTCATCAAAACAAACACCATGGATGTCATTTTCTAAATGGACATTTGTACAGTTTCGGTACAAAGTCCCTAAACCCATGAGGTGAAATAAAATCACTTTACACTTAGGGGCCGTTCAAGTATTGCGTAACGCAATTTTTGAAGATTTCTGACCCCCCCCCCCTTCCCCTGTGTAACGCGCCAATAACGTTTTCCTGTAGTTTTAACGTAGTCCTAACACCCCCTCCCGCCCCTGTAACGCATCGGAACGTTTGACAAGACGTCCGCGCCGCCGTGGCGTCCTAATGAGAATGGACCTTTAGTGCGTTTTATTTGATGCTAACTCTAACTCGAAATATCTTTATTTACGTAGGCCTCAATAATCGTCAAGTAATAGGTACAAAGTAGAACAATTTGAATCTACCACCGATTCGGAATGTCGCATCTACCGAGAAGAAACCGGCAAGAGACTCGGTAGTTACTCTTTTCAATGCCAGATTGAATATAAAAATTAAAATTTACAGATTAAATGAATATTTATACCAAGTCATACAGTTGTTCGTCGAGGATTCAGCCGAGTATTATTACAATTAAAGGTAAATCGGAGCAGACCAGCATCTGAAGGTGGCACTTGTTCACAAGTATGACGTATGTGTCAGCCATCGTTTCACTAGACCATATTTGAGGGAATGTAACTACTCATCACACAACGCCACCACCTCCGAAGCAATTGAGTGAGCATGACTACTCAAGCTTCCCTATCATTATTATTAAAAAAAAGTAACTAACTAACTAATCTCCACGCCACTTCCCTAGCGGGGTAGGCTGAGAGAACCGAACGCCATATGGCACGATCCTTACACACCTCACTCGCCTCTTGGACATTCGAAAAGTAACTAGATATTATAATTCGGTTGCAGCATGATATTGAAGCCGAACAAGCGGTGCGAGGTGAAGGCCAACCTGGAGACGAAGGGCAAGAACTACACCGGCAACAAGGACATGTGCGTGCAGGACTCCTGTAAGTTGAATTACTTATTACTCGACACCAAACTACTAGCTGAACTCGCGACTGGAGCCGCCATCATACCATACTTACGTACAGACTATACGCTCGCTATCACCGAGGGAAGCTTAAATAAATAAATATCCGACGACATCACATACATTGATCTGACTCCGAGGTAAGTAGATTAAGCACTTGTGTTACGGATATCAGAATCAACAGTGGTATTACAAATATATACTTATTAACACCCAGACACAAAACAAACACAAGTATTCATCACACGAATATTTGTCCTGGGTGGGGATCGAACCTACAACTCTTGGCGCATGGGGCAGGGTCATTACCGAATGCGCCTTCGAGCCAGTCATAGGCCCGATGGCGATCGTTTAGTTTAGTAGGTAGGGTAGTTGAAGGTTTATTTTGTCGAATAAAATTGTTTTTGGTAAAAAAATCATCTTATGTAAATTATAGATGTATGCCAATTTGTTGGTAAATCCGTTTTGCTGTTTTCGCTTGGGAGTAACGAGTTTTGAACATACAGTCCCTTGTTTGTCTGGAACTCGTAACTGATGTACCAACTGTATTATTCCCCTAGCATGTCGTAAAAGGCGTGTACAGTTTATGATTATGTAGGCGAACAGTTAGCCACTTGTCACTATTGTGTTGTAATCCATGTAACCTAAGTCACTCGTGTTATGTGCGTCAGACGTGATCATCCGCAACTCGGAGCTGGTGTGCGGCTCGATGGACAAGAGCACGCTGGGGTCCGGCACCAAGGCCAGCATCTTCTACATCCTGCTGCGCGACTGGGGCGAGGAGCACGCCGTCCGCGCCATGTGGAGGTGATGACAGGTCTTACGTCTAGGGAATATCTTAGGGCGATAGAGACAGCTGTATCTCCGACGACAGATTTTAACGGCTTTAATTATTAGTTCGAATGATATATTTGATAACCTGATGTCAATTCCACTAGTGAAGTGAACACTCTTAATGCCACGGGGTGGAATTTAAATCATGTACCTGGAACATAGGACAGGAATTGAGAACAGTAATCAGGGATTACATTGTCCACATAGATGCTATATGAGTGTTTATGTTAAGGTGGAAGACCCTAAATTGATTGTATTTGTATGGTTCTTTTGTAAAGAACCATTTCCAGCTACACTATTTCATCACTGTAAAATGTTCTACATATTGTTTTGACTATATTGTGTAAGCAATTACTAACCAATCAAGTTATGTGCTAGATTGGCGCGCATGGCGTCGTACTATATGATGAATCGCGGGTTCAGCTTCGGCATCATCGACGTCACGCCCGGCCGCAAGCTCATTGAGGCCAAGAACAAGCTGCTCGAGTCCGGGTAACGTACATGCATTAATAATTGACAGTTAAAAGGATCTTTTAAAAGAAGGAAGAAAGGATTGTGGAGTCTTTGTCCCCCATAACTAATAGCATATACTTTGTTTAATAACTATATGTTAAAATTATTTGATAAATGGTAAAACTGTTGGAGATTATATTTTGGTATTTACTTATCCGACTCGAAGGACCGGAAATTAGCTATATCAATTGAGTTTACTTTTGTACTTTACAGTATTAATATAAAGTGCCTATTATATTTTATTTTATCAATATAATTTTTGTATTCAGTCAAGTCTGCATAGTGTGCTCATATATCAACAAAAAATAAAGTAAAGTAAATTATTAGATACAATGTCGTTTTCATTTACTCCAGGTATTCCAAGTGCGACGGTTACATCCTGGAGATGGAGAAGGGCACGCTGCAGTGCCAGCCCGGCTGCACCATGGAGGAGACGCTGGAAGCCGTCATGCTGAGCGAGCTCAGCAGCATCAGGTTTGTGAGCCTAGTTCAAAACGATAAGGTAGATGACTCCACCAATGGCACTAATAATATGACATACATTTTATGAGCTGTCAAAAGGCAATGCTTTTATAGATATTTTTTTCTTATAAACACTGACGTTTGACATAACGGCTCAGTATACTCAACTGTCTATTAATTGCTTTCAAATCGATTAACATACAAAATGTGCAAATAAATGAAATTGATGAATAATGACGTTTGGCGATATTATTCTTAACTACCTACCTTGCAATGATTGGCGTTGGGAGAGCTTTAAATGATAAGACTGACTGCGATCTAAAAGGCTGTTTTATTAGTGTTTCATGCACTTATATACTATGGGAGAAAGTGAATGTGCGTGTAAACAGATATAGGTGGTGCGCACACTACAAACTTCTTGGTTCAGACATAAATCACGTGTCCATATTCCAGAGAGCTGGCAGCGAAGGCGTGTTTCAGGGAGCTTCATCCAACCAATGCTCCACTCATCATGGCTCAAAGCGGTTCGAAAGGTGAGACTCGTACATTTTTAAAGGTAATTTGTTATACTCATTTTTATTAAAATTATGATTTAGTGTTTTACACTATCAGTTGAATTCTAGTTATTTATTGCGCTAGAAAAAAATCTGATAATTTAAGATGAATATCATGTACTGTTTTACGTTTAAAGAAATCCGGTCATATATTTCATACACAATTATATAATTTCATATGACTCGAGAGTCATGGGTGTTTATAAACGTATTTAAGTATGTTTATCCATAGGACAAACACATGCTCAATTTTAAACCAGGCAATGAGGGTTTTCAAAAACACAAAAACCGCCAGGCCAGAGTCTCGTGGTCTTGTCACTGTCACTATTGGCTCCTTGTTGACAGCATGTCAGTTTGGTCTGACAACTAACCAATGAGGGGGGTGACAAGACCGTTAGTCACAGTTACGCCATCCTTAGAATGATTTAATTTAAAAACACCTTAATTGGTGTGTGGAGAATTTATTTTTTAATTATTATTATTTTAATTAACTTTGACAAGTACCAGACTGTAAGGCATCCTATTATTAGACCGTTGTAATAGGGATGTTGACTGGCTAGTCAATTGAGATACTTTTTAAGAGCTGTCGAAACGAAATCACTTCATAGATCTTGTATGGGCTTGTCAACGTGTGACGTCACTAGTTTGTATAATCAACTGACTTAATATGATTAAAAATCAATTAGGCTTAACAGCATACTACGATACTTTCTTTTTCAGAATTGATATTTCAAAATGAAATATAAATGGTGTCAACATCCCAATTGAGTTGTTCATTGACAACGTCTGTTGTGCAGGGTCGAACATCAACATCTCGCAGATGATCGCGTGCGTGGGGCAGCAGGCGCTGAACGGCAAGCGCGTCCCCAACGGCTTCGAGGACCGCTCGCTGCCGCACTTCGAGAGGCACTGTGAGTTCTCACACCAACTTACACTTTGGCTTAACCTATACACGGTAGCCCACAATAGGCTCCTAAACTATTAAGACTAATATTTGTGAAAAGTACTGAAATATTCATTAAAAATAATGGTTCCAAATATAAAGTTATTAATCAAAGCCATTCACGAATTATAACAGAAGGGGGCAGAGTCAAAGGGGCAGCAGGCCCCTTTAACCACATCCAGCCAAAAACATAACTGGGCTGGACTGGGTTAGATGGACAATTGTGAAAAAGTAGTGACAAGTGGCTAGCTCGTTGCTCCCCAATCTCATACCAAAAACCTTATATACCATTAGCCGCCTTTTACGACATGCTAGGGAAGAAACACAGTTGGCACATTCTTTTTTAGTCCCCGACCAACATGGGACAAAATAAAAATATGCTTGCTATCTATTGATAACTTAGTTGCAAGTATGCCTTATGTGCCCACAGCTTTTATTGGGATGTAGAGGTGACACTAAATAGAACAATTATTAACTCTTTGTCCCTTTCTCTTGCAGCCAAAATCCCAGCAGCTCGCGGCTTCGTGGAGAACAGTTTCTACTCGGGGCTGACTCCGACCGAGTTCTTCTTCCACACGATGGGCGGCCGCGAGGGTCTCGTCGACACAGCCGTTAAGACCGCAGAGACTGGATACCTTCAGAGGCGACTTGTCAAGGTGATTTCTTATGGGGATAATTTTAAAATATAGTCTGGCAGGATATGTTCTTCACTGTGTATATAGTTGTGTGAGAGGATAACGTGTTGACTTTTTTTTTTTTAAAGTTAATTTTGTTATTTCTTAACTTGTGAGGTATGTATTTTTTTATTTTTTTTTGCCTGTCCTTTTTTAAAATTTTGTAATCATATGGACCAGCATATATCAGATTCTAGTACTTATCGCTATTTCTCGCTAATATCCCACTAATATTATAAACGCATAAGTTTGTGTGGATGTATGGATGTTTGTTACTCTTTCACGCAAAAACTACTGAATGGATTTTAATGAAACTTTACAATAATATAGTTTATACACCCGAATAACATTTAGGCTATGTTTTATCGATGCATCACGCGAGCAAGAGGTAATAACCACTGCAGCAACAGTTTCAGTGAATTTATCCCCTTTACAACTCCTTGCAGCTTCTCATTAATATAACAGATTCACAGGGCTGAACAATATTCATAGGTGATACAAAATGACAAAGTTTGAACGTTGTGTTGGTTGGACGTGTCCAGTCGCTGGAGGACCTGGTGCTGCAGTACGACATGACGGTGCGCAACGCGACGGGCGAGGTGGTGCAGTTCCGGTACGGCAGCGACGGGCTCGACCCCAGCTGCATGGAGGGCCGCGACCGGCCCGTCGACCTGCCGCGCGTGCTCGCCGACTGCCGCGCCAGGTGCCACGCCAGGTGCCCGACACATCTACTTCGCCTCTCAACCTTAATCCACCCCTCTTGGAAACGACCTGCAGTTTCTCTCTTTTGATTAAAATTGTTGGAATCTTTTCCGGAACACTACGGAAATCTTCAACCGCCGCCCCCTCTCCTTACCCTGAAGACTGACTGTTGCTAGACCATGTACCCTTGTTGCTGGTTTCTTTCGGATAATGGTCAATCCTCATTAAAATTGTTGGAGCCCGTAACTCATGACCTTGGCTTGCCTTGGCTACTGCCGCGTCGGGTAAAATCGATAATGTTGATATCTTTAAGTAATTGTCTCAAATATATTGTTGAATTCTCATTAGTTAAATAATGTCATTGGATAATAATATGTTCTCACAGAGAGGAGGAGCCGTTAGACGGCGACGGCATCGTGCTGGCGGCGGAGGAGACGCTCGCGCTGGACGACTTCAAGACCTGCCCCCAGGAGTTCAAGAACGAGATTCTGTTAGTATTGCGAATATTACCGAAAATATGCTTTCGTCAAAACCTAATACGGGGTCCCACAACCTCGTTTGTGTTGCTGTGTGTTACATCTCTCTGCTCGTCTTGAAATAACTCTTGCTGTAGGATAATATAATTGGGTTAAATGGTTAAAGGGACCAGGGTGGTTAGTCAAATGCGCGCCAGCGATTCCATAACGAACTTCTCTACCGCTCGTTTCGCGCCACAGACTTGTATACTAAGTACTCATAGTGCGGACCTCGGAGTTAGTTCCCGATTTGTCCACCCGAATAAGTCTGTGGCGCGATACGAGCGTTAGCGAAGTTCGTTATGGAATCGCTGGCGCGCATTTGGCTAAGCACCCTGTTGCCCGTTTAACTATGCCTCCCCTTTGGGGATTATGGGCATGTTGTTATGTATGTATATAATTGGGATGTTGACACCATTTATATTTAATTTTGAAATATCGTTTCTGAAAAAGAAAGTGTCGTAGTATGCTGTTAAGCCTTATTGATTTTGTATCATATTGAGTCTAAGATTTTTTATTTAACAAAAACTGCTTAATATTGAGTCAGTTGACTATACAAACTAGTAACGTCACACGTTGACAAGCCCATACAAAATCTATGAAGTGATTTGGTTTTGACAGCTCTTAAAAAGTATCTCAATTGACTAGCCAGTCAACATTCCTATTGGGGCTGTTGGATAGGTGTTTTTTGTGTACATGTAGCAATGCCGTCAGATGGCGCCATCACCATGCTTTGCAATTTGGTAGGCTTCATGGCTGTCACTGTTGTCAAACTCATTGTAGCATTTCCGTTGACACTGGCAGGTCGTTCCTCAAGGGCATAGCGCATAAAGTGCGGTTGCTGCGCGGCCGCTACGCGCAGTGCGGGCCGGTGGTGCGGCAGCTGGAGCGGCTGACGCTGACGCAGCTGGTGCGCTTCGTGCGCGTGTGCCACGACAAGTACCAGCGCAGCGTCATCGAGCCCGGCACCGCCGTCGGCGCGCTCGCCGCCCAGGTACGCGTATACCACGCCGCGTATACGTTCAAATAATAATAAAAATAAATATCCGACTACATCACTTTTGAATTGACTCCGAGGTAAGTAGCTTAAGCACTTGTGTTACGGATATCAGATTACGGTATTACAAATATATACTTAAATATTGGATATTAACACCCAGACACAGAATAAACACAAGTATTCATCATACGAATGTTTGTCCTGGGTGGGGATCGAACCCACAACTCTTGGCGCATGGGCAGGGTCACTACCGAATGCGCCTTTCAACCACATTCGGCCAAAATATAAAACTGGGGTGGGGTGGGTTAGATGGAAAATTATAAAAGTGACTGGCTCGATGGCGCATTCGGTAGTGACCCTGCCCCATGCGCCAAGAGTTGTGGGTTCGATTCCCACCCAGGACAAACATTCGTATGATGAATACTTGTGTTTGTTCTGTGTCTGGGTGTTAATATTCAATATTAAAGTATATATTTGTAATACCACTGTTGATTCTGTTTTCCGTAACACAAGTGCTTAAGCTACTTACTTCGGAGTCAGATCAATGTATGTGATGTCGTCTGGTATTTATTTATTATTTATTGTTAACGTCACTTTACCGTCAATACGCAACTTCAGGATGTTGGGTTTGTAATTGTGTAGGCGACGACCTAGCTGCTAGTCACTACTTTTTCACAATTTTCCATCTAAGCCAGCCCAGTTTTATTTTTGCCTGAATGTGGTTAAAGGGGCCTGCTGTCCCTTTGACTGTGTCTACCCGTTCGGGGATTATGGGCGTGATGTTATGTATGTATGTATAAGAACTGTCGATTTTACTTGTATAGTTAGAGGCACTCCGGGACGTATGGAAGAAGAGGACATGCTGCGCCGACCCCAGTTGAACTGGGAGAAGGGCAAGAGGATGATGAGTTAGAGGCACTCAAACCAGCCAATGTATATGATGATTTGCAGAGTATTGGCGAGCCCGGTACCCAGATGACCTTGAAAACGTTTCACTTCGCGGGCGTGGCGTCGATGAACATCACGCAGGGCGTCCCGCGCGTCAAGGAGATCATCAACGCGTCGCGCAACATCTCCACGCCCATCATCACCGCCGAGCTGATGCAGCCCTACGACCAGGAGTTCGCCCGCCGCGTCAAGGGGCGCGTCGAGAAGACCACGCTTGGCGAGGTATTTCGTGCTCATCATCTTACTAGAGTTATGTCCCGTGTTTAGACGGGGTCCGCTTAGACCATGATCCAGGATTTAGCGAGTCATCGAAGCGACTGCTTGTCTGACCCTCGTTACCCTAGGTTAGGGGAACCAGACAATTTTTGGATCGTGGTTACAAATCCAAAGTTGTTTGAATTTGCAGGTTTCATCACGATGTTTTCCTTCACCGTCGAGCTAGTGGTATAAATACGTACATAGACTTGAAAAATCCAGAGGTACGTGCCCGGGTTTGAACCCGCACTCCTTAGTTAAGAAGCGCGTGTCCTTACCATTGAGCTACCACCGCTTTTTTTTTTTACTACTATAGTATTATTATGCTTAGTTATTCCATAGTCGCTTCAGTCGTATTATTTGCTTAACTCACCTATGTAACATATTTTTGTACTTATGGAATACAATAAAGAATATGAATATATATTCGACTGCATCACATACATTGATCTGACTCCGAGAAACAACAGTGGTATTACAAATATATACTTAAATATTGGATATTAACACCCAGACACAGAACGAACACAAGTATTCTTCATACGAATGTTTGTCCTGGGTGGGGATCGAACCCACAACTCTTGGCGCATAGGACAGGGTCACTACCGAATGCGCCATCGAGTCAGGTTGTGCTTATGGAATGCAATAAAGAATATGAATACTCATTGCCGGTATTCGCGCTTCGGTGCCTTGGGTGGGCATTTATTTATGCTTCCCCTCTCCCTCCTCTCGGTCTAGCGCCCCATAATATCTGGCGCCCTGAGCGGTCGTTCCCAGTCGCTCATCCCTAAGCAGGCATTGGCCTTATTCATACAGGTTGCCTTCTACTAAAGTAGGTTTCCAGGCCACTTAATTCTGTTTGTACATAGACTCCCCCTTTGTTACCGGGCGTCAATCTTGGCAAGGTCTAGCCAACTTGGTGAGACTCGCATGGGTGGTCTAGTAAGGCAAACTGTAGGGATGTGCAATTTTACCTCATCGTCTGACTAGGCTACATGACATGCTGACTAGGATCAGTAGTTCTTGACGACGTTTATCTGCTCTTGGACCCTCAATTTCGATTCGACCCCGGTTTTCGTAGTGAACCCCTCCTAGACTTTTGTGGACCCATTGTCTTAAAAATTATATGTGTTTCCAAGATCACGACGTACATCGATGAGGTGTACCTGCCGAGCGAGTGCTTCCTGCTGATCCGGCTGGACGCCGAGCGCATCAAGCTGCTGTGTCTCGAGGTCAACGTGCACTCCATCGTCTACTCGTAAGTATTTTTTAATATAAACCATTTTTAATAATAATAATAAATATCCGACTACATCACATATACATTGATCTGGCTCCGAGGTAAGTAGCTTAAGCACTTGTGTTACGGATATCAGAATCAACGGTGGTAGTACAAATATATACTTAAATATTGGATAATAACACCCAGACACAGAAAAAACACAATTATTCATCATACGAATGTTTGTCCTGGGTGGGGATCGAACCCACAACTCTTGGCGCATGAACCAGGGCCACTGCCAAATGCGCCATCGAGCTAGTCAATATATTTTTAACCTACATAAAAAACAGGATGATTATTTTTCAAGTGTAGAGCTATTCTACAAGTCCCTTAAAGTATATGACGCCACATATTTTAAAGCCTACTATCTTAACCCAGGCCACGCTGTATGTAAGCACTGGCATACAATGTGCCGGCTCAATCTGGCCGCTGATTTCCGTATGCCTAACCCCTCTTCTTCGGCAGCGCACTTGTTTGACAAGCTCGATAGCGCATTCTGTAGTGACACTGCCAAATGACTGGCCCGTTGGTCGAGTGGTCATGGACCCTGGCCACGAAACCAAGGGTCGCGGGTTCGAATCCCGCTAGGAGCAAATGTTTCGTGTGATGAACATGGATATTTGTTCTCGAGTCATGGATGTTTATAACCGTATTTTAGTATGTCTATCCGTTCGCCTAGTATCCATAGTACAAGCATAAGTTTAGTTTGGGACTAGGGAATTGGTGTGTCAGTCTGGAGATTTTTTTTATTATGTATATTATTTATTAAAGTATATATTTGTAATACCACTGTTTTGTTTCTGACATCTGTAACACAAGTGCTTAAGCTACTTATCTCGGAGTCAGATCAATGTATGTGATGTAATGTGATGTTTATTATTTATTTAAAAGTGTCCATACGCTACGGCGATTGCCACGGCACTTTTTGTTACATAGTTAATAGTTAGTTTATTGCACAAAAAAACAAGAATAACAAGTTACACGTTGTGGAGTAAAATGTTTTAATGGCTGGTCTCTTTCGCACACAGGATCTGCACGTCGAAGCTGAAGATAAAACCGGCGCACGTGCAAGTAGTGTCGGACTGGGCCATCAAGGTGACGAGCGAGCCCAGCAAGAACGGCGGCTGGCTGAACGTGAGCCTGCAGCAGCTGGCGCGGCAGCTGCCCGCCGTCGTCGTCAAGGGCCTGGCGCCCGTCTCGCGCGCCGTCATCGCCGCCGACGACAACTGCAACCCCGTCAGGTGATCATGGACGCGAACATCTTGTCTGCTAGCTTGGATGGTATCACACTATAAGTACGGTCGGCAGCAGATCATCATCTTCCTAGCGTTATGTCCCGTGCTTAGACGGGGTCCGCTTAGACCATGATCCAGGATTTAGCGAGTCTGGTAATTACATTGAAGCGACTGCCGATCTGACCTTCGTAACCCTAAGATAGTGGAACCAGACAATTTTTGGATCATGGTTACAAATCCAAAGTGGTTTGAATTTGCAGGTTTCATCACGATGTTTTCCCTCACCGCCGAGCTAGTGGTATAAATACGTACATAGATTTGAAAAATTCAGAGGTACGTGCCCGGGTTTGAACCCGCACTCCTCGGTTAAGAGGCGCGTGTCCTTACCATTAAGCTACCACCGCTCTCCACGTGCTCGGCAGTAAATGTAGAACATTTTTGTTGTTATTTTCTTAGATGTTACTTGCTAGCTGCCAGTTCACTAGGTATACGCGTCTTGCTTGTACGGCCAGACCTCAGATTGACTGCCTCGTTGGTCTAGTTGTAGCATGCGCTGCCTAAGGACCAAGAGGTCCCGGGTTCAAATCCCGGGTCGGACCAATAATTTGTGGCTGGTTATTTCAATATTGAAATTACTCAGTAACAGTCCGGAGTCAGGAAGTTGGCGGTTTAATCACCCCCGTGCCTCGGAAAGCAGGTTAAGCCGTTGGTCCTGCGCCTGACCTCTCTCCGGTCATGTCGAATTGCCGTCTCACCGGACTATGAGAGTGAAGGAACAGAGAGTGCACCTGTGTTTGCGCACACACTTGTGCACTATAATATCTCCTGCGCAGATGGCTAATGCTCGTTGAGATTGGCCGCCGTGACCGATATCGGTTAGGAGGACATTATTATGTATGGCCAGACCACGCCGACGGTGACGCCAGGTAAGTCTTCGAGGAGTCAGAAGCAGAATTAATATAGTGTTTGTTTTTATTGTATCCCCAGATATAAGTTGTGCGTGGAAGGCGACGGATTACGTGACGTCATCGCTACGTACGGCGTCGACGGCACCAAAACTACATCCAACAACATATTAGAGGTGTGTTTCCAACAACCGTACTTGGTAGTCTCATTATACTGATGTAATTATTAGGAGGAGAGATTATGCTCAGCTAAAAATGATGATATTTGATCTACTGCATCAATTATCATCATCTTTTATAATTCGCGTGCAACGATGAAACATGCATCAGGTCTGTCTGTCTGTGCATTCGTTGATTCTGATTACTATAGAACAATTGCTTAAGCTTAAGCTTAAGCCTTTGGATTTAGGTCGATGACGGTGTTTTTGTCAAATGTATTTTATTTATCGGATGTTGACGTTAAGCTTGTATGTTCACCCAGGTGTACCACACGCTGGGCATCGAGGCGGCGAAGTCGACGATCATCAGCGAGATCCAGGCGGTGATGGAGGGGCACGGCATGTCGGTGGACCGGCGGCACGTGGAGCTGCTGGCCGGGCAGATGACGGCGCGCGGCGAGGTGCTCGGCATCACGCGCTACGGCCTCGCGCGCATGAAGGACTCCGTGCTCAACCTGGCCAGCGTGAGTGACGCCTGGACTCTTGCAGGCGCGGCTCCGCGGGGACCGCAGCTGCAGGACTCCCGAGGTGTACACTTGTAGGTTACACTAGGAGTTTCAGATGCTGGAGGACCCGCTTGCGAGGAGGCTCTGTTGTTAACTAATTTTAGGGGAGCCTTCTCCTTTATGAAGACTGTTTTATGTGAAAAAAAAATAGGAATCCTTGGTCTAGTGGACGCTCTAGACCCATGGTACGAATTTTTTTTTTATAATTTGGACGTGTTTCGTTAGTCTGTCTCATGTGTCATCCATCAGGTGGTACCCTACACCGAACACTTAATAACTTCGATATTCTAGGTGTAGATGAGGGGTCCGATGCCGTATTTATGGCATAATTGAACTCTAGGGACGTGTTTATTTTATTTTAAATACCCAGTACCTAAACAGAACAATATATTTTTTATTTTACTTTTGTTACACAGGATATTTTGTCATATCCTAGGAAAGTGCACATTTTGCGAAGTGCGCACTTTGCGAAATGCTCATTTTGAGAAATGAGAAGTGCCCCTTGTGAGAAATGCACATTCTGCGAAATGCTCATTTTGAGGTGCGTGCTGATTTTGCGAAGTGCACATTCTGCGTCAGACCCGTTTTGACAAGACTTATGTGTTTCGCAGCACGGAGGAATCCCTTTTCGTCTCCATTAAACAGATTGAGTAATATGGCGTATTGTCTTGCAGTTCGAGAAGACCGCGGACCACCTGTTCGACGCGGCGTACTACGGGCAGCGCGACCAGATCGAGGGCGTGTCGGAGTCCATCATCGTGGGCGTGCCGGCCGCCATCGGCACGGGCGTGCTGCAGCTGCTGCACGCGCACGCGCACGCGCACGCGCCGCCCGCGCCGCCCGCGCGCCTGCTGTTCGACCGCGCCGACTACCACGCCTCCATCTGGCGCTAGCGGCTGCGGGGGCGGCGGGTGTCAGCGGACCAGGGAGCCTGTCATACGCCACGATACATAAACTATTGAAACGAAATGCAGTTTAAACTGTTTTAAACGAATGCATACATAGATATGGTATATCATACGGGGACGTCACAGCGTGCCACACTGAACTTGCATATTAAGTGATTTTAAAACTGTTAAATATCGAACTTTACCGGTCAGTATATATCTGTCTGAAATAAGTTGTATTTTAAAATAAATAATGACTTATAATAAATTTGTGTATCATGTAAAATCAAAGTAGTTTTCCCTAACAGCCGCCTGGTATTTACTTATTACGCATTCGCACTTTGAGACACCATTGAGCTACAGGAAATAGAGACTTAAGGAAATATAAAATATATTATATGTTACCGGCAATCTTTAAAATTCGGTATTATATAAAAATCCTAGGCATACATTCAAAGTCAAAGTCAAAGTCAAAATATTCTTTATTTATATAGGTTTCAAAGAAACACTTATAAATCGTCAAATACAGGTAAAGCCACAGCTATATGATTCTACCACCGGTTCGGAATGTTGTATCTACCGAGAAGAATCCGGCAAGAAACTCGGTAGTTACTCTTTTCAATACAATTTATACAAGGTGTATGGTATGAATCATAATTAACTTTGAACCACGTTTTAGTGTGGGCCTGTCGTAGAGTATCAAAATAAAAATATATAAATTACAACCAAAAACTTGACCCGACCAGAGCAGACCAGTCCCCAAGGGCGGCACCTGTTCCCAAGCATGACGTATGTGTCAGCCATCGCTTCACTCAACCATATGTTAGGGAATGTAACGACCCGCCACATAGCGCCACCACCCCAGAAACTTTTTAGTGAGCATGACTACTCAGGTTAGTCAGAGAATAATAAAAATGAATTGTAACAAGCCAACTATAAAACACCGCTCAAAGGTTTTTAAACAATGTCATATAATTAAAATTCAATGAATGAATTATTATAACTGTGCTATGTCATAATTAATTTCATAAAAAGGCGAATTTAATACAAAAAAAATACAATTAGTATTTTTAGAACTCAATAATAATGATTAATAATTTGTAAACCATCGGTTTTTGTCATTGAAAAAATCTTCAACCTTATAGTAACCTTTTTGCATGAGATTTTTTTTAATGCACCGCTTAAACTTGTGCATAGGTAGGTTAACAACATCATGTGGCAGCAAATTAAACATCTTTATACCTTGTCCCACAAATGAATTACTAATTTTACTTAACCTTAGATTTGGGACAGCCAGTTTATGCTTGTTTCTAGTATTAATGTTATGACTATCCGCTTTTTTAGGGATAGAATGCATGTTTTTAAATACATATAATAAACAGTCAAGAATGTATTGAGATGCCACAGTAAGTATGTTGATTTCCTTAAATAACTCTTTTAGGGAGTCGCGAGGTCTAAGTTGGTATATAGACCTAATTGCCCTTTTTTGCAGTATAAAAATTGTCTGGATATCAGCTGCGGATCCCCATAAAAGCAGACCGTAGGACATAATGCTATGAAAATAGCTAAAATAAACTAGTCTAGCCGTCTCTACATCAGTAAGATTTCTTATCTTCCTAACCGCATACGCAGCTGAGCTAAGTCTTCGTGCCAGGTTTAAAACATGGGGAGACCATTGTAATTTTGAGTCTAGAGTGATGCCCAGAAATGTAGTTTGATTAGCGACATCAATGGACTCATCGTTCATTATAATTGTAATACTAGCTTGCCTCACATTTGGCATTGAGAACTTTACACATTTAGTTTTCTTTGCATTAAGTAATAAGTTATTGGATGAAAACCAATGGAGCACCTGATTGAGAGCATTATTTACGTCGTCAAAATTATTTTTTTGTCTATCAATTTTAAAAATTAAGGATGTATCATCAGCAAATAATACGATCTCGCACAAGTCTCTAGTAAAGAAAGGAAGGTCATTAATATAAATTAAAAAGAGCAAGGGCCCTAATATAGACCCCTGGGGCACTCCCATAAGTAAGGGTACACCTAAGGAAGTTGTACCATTAACGTGTACTTTCTGAGTTCTATCAGTTAAAAATGATTTAATTAGACTAAGTGAATTGTCTGAGAGACCATAATGTCGTAGTTTCATTAGCAGCGTTTGATGATCAACACAATCAAACGCTTTAGACAAATCGCAAAAGACACCTATTGCATCCTGCTTTTTCATCCATGCATCAAACACATGTTTGATAAGAGCTACACCCGCATCAGTAGTAGATTTGCCTTTAGTAAATCCAAACTGATTATTGTGCAATAGATTATTAATTTTAAAGTGAATAACTATTTGATTAAGTAAGACTTTTTCAAAAATCTTACTAAGCGCTGGTAATATTGAAATAGGTCTGAAATTAGATGGGTCACTTTTGTCACCTGATTTAAATAGAGGAATAATTTTACTAATCTTCATTCGAGTAGGAAAAGTGCCTTCATCAACGCATTTATTAAATATAATGGATAAAAGAGGGGCAATAGAGTGTATTATATTTTTTAAAATATCTATTGATAAACCCCATAAATCTTCAGTCTTTTTTGTACTTATTTCTCTAAAAGTCTTTAAAATAGTTTGAGAGTTAATATGACGGAAATTGAGTTGGGTTGTGCACTCTTTCACATGTGATTTGAGAAGAGATTGAGCTAGATGCGAGCTAGACGGTAGTCGACTAGTTGTTGAGACTGGAATATTTGAGAAAAATGTTTCAAAAGCATTTGCCACTTCTGAATCAGACTTTAGAATAGTGTTATCTATTTTGAGTGAGAGCTTGTTATCGTGTATTTTATTTTTACAAGTCTCTTTGCTAATAATATTCCAGGTAGCTTTACTTTTATCGGTCGCTTTAATTATTTTTCTTTTAATGAAGTTAGCTTTTGCGACTGCACATACTTTCTTAAACAATTTCGAATAATTCCTGACATAATCTATAATGAAAGGGCTGTTATAATTAGATTTTATATCGTACAGTTCATATAGTCTCCGTCTACTTGTATAAATACCTGTTGTTGCCCAGTCACTAAATTTGAATTTATGGCTATGGATTTTAATGTTTTTTTTTTTAAATATACCATTAAATTCCTTTTCAATTGTATGAAATAATTTATTGTATATGTGATCAACATCATCAACTGGTTTAAAGCTCATAAGCGATGTTTTATCTCGGATATTTGCCTTAAATTTTTCTATACGACTAGTAGTAATAGGTCTACAAACAATGTTTAACGGTGAAGTGGCGCTCTGACGTTCGAAACTAGCTAGCTGTCCGCTATGGTCGGAGTTTACAAAGTTAACTATGGATTTTTTAGTTACACTGCAATTACTAAATATGTTATCTATACATGTAGCTGATGTGGGAGAAATACGTGTAGGTTCATTAAATAGTTGGAAAAGGTTGAATGAATTGAACAGATTTACAAACCTAGTAGAACTTTGCGAGTTGTCCAAAATATTTATGTTAAAATCTCCACATACAACTACCTTCTTACTTGAAGTAGAGACTTTTCTCAAGACTTCTTCCATTGTCGACTCAAATAAGAAATAGTCGGCAGATGGTGGCCTGTAAACACAGACAATAATATAGTTTTCAACTTCTGCACAAGCAAGCTCAATTATTTTTTCCAACGAGAGTGTTACAATATCTTTGCGTTCTTTAAATTTTAATGTTTTGTGCAACAAAATAAGCGACCCGCCTCTTATGGCAGAAGTCCTTGTGAAATAACTACCAATATTAAAATTATCAATACTAATCATTATCTCATGCTGTTTCAACCAGTGTTCGGTGAGACATAACACATGGACATTCTTATCATTTAAAAACAATTCTAACTCTAATTCCTTACCAGAAAGACCCTGTATATTTTGATGCACTATCTTAAACGCATTGGGTTTTACCTTTGTCCCTAAATTGCTAGAGATGTCCTCTATTGTCTTGTACTTAAATTTAAATTATTTGGAACAGGTTCCAAAGTCTTATAAATAAAATTAATATTATAAGCTATCAATGTAGCTAATTTAAATTTAGTTTTTTTTGGCAAATATAAAGCATTGCCAGTCATAATAAACTTATTATCAATAAATTTATTTGTGTCAAAAAACACAAAAAGATCATTATGCCTACATGTCAAATTGTATAAAGAGGTATTCAAAATATGAATACTGTTATTTTGATTTTGCGAATAATGCAAAGAATATGGGAATGCACATACTATAATTTTTTTCACCCGTAGTCCCGAAAGTAATGAGAATCCCTCTATAATATTCTTTTTAGAGGTATTTATGCCATTTCCTATTAATAAAATAATTACTGAGTTTTCATTCAAGTTACAGTCAAGAACTCTCTTACATATATGAGTAAATGGAGCGTCCGGCATACAATGGTTTAATACATTGCACTCTAGTTTATTTCTTAATATGGAACCAAAACCAACTCCTATTCCATCTGAGAAAATTAAAACATTATCTTTTTTTTTATTAACTATGGATAATGTTGCTTTAGCCAAGGCATCATTGTCTGAGATAATTAATGTTTGCCTATGATTAATTGAATGCTGTTCAGATGGATCAGCACTTTCCTTACAGCTGCCTTGGTTAATGAGACTTATTTATTAACAACATGACCGTTGAAGTAATTTATAATTATTCGTTTATATGATACTTTATACTTGATATCCAACTGCATGCAATACTAATTGCACATACAATTACAGTACCAATGTTAATAAATGTTCTTGATCGATTAAGATACTTAAGTTACTTCATTTAAGCATCTCTGGTCAGTCACATACATTTTAGATTTCGTATAGACTTGACACAGACAGATGTCGCTACAGGCATCATTTAGACTGATTGAGAGATAACACAGAATAAAAACGTTATTATTTCACTTTTAAAAAATGTTTTTTTATAAAATAGGTTATTTACGTCATTTCTTAGATAATTTATTAAATTTAGTTGCAAACATGAATATAAAATATTTTCTTTTGAAGCAAACCAAAATAACCTTTGTTTTAAAACCATGAATTTTACACAGATGGCGTATTATTACTAAGAAACAACTAACCTGTGCTTGTAGCGCCATCTTGTATTATTCCTGACAAACAGACTAAACTTTGCTGTAGTTCCAATTACTCACCACTGTCGCTGTTCTTGCGCGAGTTAAAGCAGTAACTTTTCAAGTATGGGCAGTGACCCTCTGTTGTACGTAGTATATTATTACTTTGTGATATAAGTAATCGTATACATTGAAAACAAAATCAATATCCTGTCAACTGTAACTTCCGACCCCTCACACTAAATCCTCATTATTACAAAATAGTAAAACTAAAAATTAGTTAACTTACAGATACTCAGGTTTATTGTAAGCTCTATGTTCCAAATAATGCACTTTAGGGAAAGGCCTGAACCTAAGGGCCTTTTTTTTTTGAGAGGACATCGGTAGTTGGCCAAAGGCGGGCCTACAGGGCTGGCGGGGGAGCGGGAAACTCTCACCAATAAATTAGGGGTCTTAAGTATTCTGTGACATTTTTTGAGGTCATTGTTTATTAGAAAAACTTAGCGGCACACGATTATTTATATCTTGTATAAAATCTGCGTTACTAACTATAATAAATGACTATAACTAATACTATAGTTTTATTTTCGTTTGATGGGAAACAAATAAAAACTAAATAAATAACAAATAACTACGTTTAATTAATTAAATAACAACACTAAATTAAATGCACACAAATGCTTTAAGTCAAACTAACATTCATCTTCAACAGCAAATGTACAAATCCAGGCACATGTTTCTAAAGTCATAGTTTATCTCAGGGCTGCGGCTAGCGCCTGTGTGCGCCGCACACAGAGGCGGCCGACACCGGCCACCAAGAGGTGACGATTTACACAGCTTTCTGTCAGTGACCACTGGTGCATGTGACAATGTTTAATGTATTGATTGACACACGTGACGATATTTAGGGCTGATTTTTCAACAGTCAGATAAATTATAATAAAAGAATAAATCACAATCCGGATGATTGTAAAACGTCATTGCCTGTTTCCTAAGTGAATTACCGTATGACATCCGCGAATTGGTGACTTTATACTTTATCAGTTGGTTAATTCATATCTGACCATTAAAAAATCGGCCCTTAATGGAGTAAAATAAAGATTAACCCACACACATGCCAGAGCACAAACCTGATAGGCTATTTTCCTCAAAAAAATTATAATAGTCCACTATTGAGATTACAAAAAAATATTGCTTACGGATTTTTTCTTTTGTTCAACAAAATAAATGAAGATACAGCGCGTTAAAGTATCGCGTGACGTCACTAGATATGTCAAATTTTACCGTCCAAGTGACGTAAAGCGCTTAATTTTAGATCTTTGGAGCGCTGTATCTTTGTAATTTTTCGAGTATCAATATTTTTTGTTAATCTAACTCATGGACTAAAAATTTTTTGACGATAATACCCTACTGAGGCAATTTTTTGGTGTTTCATAGTTTTCGCACACAAGCGCTATCGAGTGTTGGCGGGGCCCTGGTTTATCTATAATAAGATTAAGGGTTATTAAGGATTATTTCACGCAGCCAGCGCCTTGTTGAGCTCCTGCTTGTGTTCGGCGAGCTTGGTCCACTTCTCGCTCACCTTCCACAGCCAACGCGCCAGCTCGAAGTCTTGCGCCTCCGCTGACGTCTCGGCCTTCTTCATATCTCTGGAGAATACGAAAAGGAGCATTTAGCATGATAGTTAAAATGTTAGAGAGAAAAAAAAATACAGAAACTTGGTAAAAAAAAAGGAAAAATATTGGTAGGAGATTGTGTGCCAGGCAAGCAGGAATGTGTGTAATACGTAACCTGATGATGAAGTGGCTACTGTTTGTACTTGGCGATTAGGCAGTAGGTATAATAACTATTCGGTTCTCTGCCTACCCGTGGCGTGAAGTTTAGTTAGTTAGTTATAATAACTATATGTAGATTTGGCTGAATGTCGCGGGTTCGAATCCCGCTAGGGGCAAATGTTTCGTGTGTTGAATATGGACATTTGTACTCGAGTCATGGATGTTTATAAACGTATTTAAGTATGTCTATCCGTTCGCCTAGTATCCATAGTACAAGCATAAGCTTAGTTTGGGAGTAGGTAATTGGTGTGTCAGTCTGAAGAATTTATTTATAATTTATTTATTTATTTCTTCTTTTTTACTGATGTAACCTTATCCTGTTACCTTGGTACGTGCTTTGTTATAGAACAAAATTGTTGTTTTAATGTTTGAATTTACTTTTCTTTGACAGGCCCGTTGGTCGAGTAGTCAGAGACCCTGACCACGAAACCAAAGGTCGCGGGTTCGTATCCGGGTAAGGAGCAAACTTAAAATATCTGTATTTACGTAGGCCTCCTAAAAATCACTTTTAAATCAAATAACAGGTACAAAATAGAACAATTTGAATCTACCACCAAATCGAAATGTCGCATCGGTTTTATTGTTATTTTTAATTTATTTAACTTTAAGGACTACTTATATTCTTGTTCAATCTGTGACCAGTGATATTTTAATGAATTCTCTTAATTTTGTAGTGGTACATATAAGTAGTCTTTTGACAAACCCCCGTCAGGTTTAATCCGTAGAGGAACAGGGCTACCACCAGTTCCGAGTCCGAGACCTTAGGCAGCCTAAGTCTACTTGGCCGGTGTCTAAGCTGAATGCACTCACACGTAGTAGTCCCCGGCGCAGTCCGCGAGCCGCGCGTCGAGCGCGGCGTGCAGCGCGACCTGCGCGCCCACGCGCGGCGACTTCATGACGGGCCAGAACAGCGGGTACACCACGAACCGGGACACGCTGCTCCACAGCGCCATGTGCCGCGTCAGCGACGTGTCCGTCAGACCCGGGTCCACTGCGATCACGGACACGCCTTTACCTGTGACGTCACAACATCATATACCTACCACTTAGAAACAAGAACCACGACTGCTGTGCGGCGAGTGGGTGACAGACGGGGAGGGACAGCAAGGTTATCATATGCTTGCAACCTCCGAAGAGGTATGTAGAGTCCATGGTAGCAGCACAGAGTAATAATATACTACGTACAAGTAGCAGTAATTTTTTAACGTAAAATTGAATTCTATATGAAAATTGGGTAGAGCAAAGGGCAGTCAGATAGTAAAATCATCGCTCGAATACAAGGACTAATAAAAAAAGAAGGACTCCGCGCCACTAACTTAACATTGAGGCATCTGAGGAGCTGAAACTTGACACGCAACTTACATCACACGTAAGCGCTACAAATTTCCGTTATTTGGTATTCGTAAATCGCACTCATACATGCATAAGGGGGGCTTCACGCTGTAGTGTGAAAGCACGGAGTCCTTCTTTTTTACTAGTCCGTGCTTGAATATAGACTTTAAATATCAACAATCGACTAAAAACTTTTGCACTTATACTAAAAAGTAGAAACTTGGTATATTAATTTTGAATACCGACTTCAAGTTGGAAAAGCGTACTGTAGAAAATAGTTCAGTGGGATCTCAGGGCGTGTAGGTAAATAAGGTTCAAGGCACGGTGTTAAGCGTAAGAACGGTATATTGAATCATTATTAATACAAGTTTTACTATTAACTATAAAACAGAGGGATTGTGCGTTAGATAGCGCGCGCGTCGTGGCCATAGGCGGACTGGTGATCGGGTCTCTTAAATCCCGCGGCGCTAGAGCTTGGCGCTCGCCCATTGGTTGGCGCAGAGGCGAGTGAGCTGAGCCCGAACATACCCATATAAGGCGCGTAGGTCACGGCTCCGAGTATTGGTGTTTTAAGTCGCGCTACTTATAAAAGTAACCATAGACAGATGCTCTTTAGATAACAAGCGGCTTCTTAATCTCACTCTCAAGTAATCTTAAGTTAAACTAGGTATTGGTGACGTCTAGGAGGGGATCGTAGCTTTCTTCGATTTTTTTAAATATTGGCTCGGCTTAGCCTGATGGAAAGCAAAAGAGGATGCCTTTCCCCATGCGATTCGGCTGAACACCCCTGGTTTTAGTGGGTAGGCCCCCTCTATCATGGGGGGAGTCCCTCATAATTACTTCACCCCGGCTGGAGCGGCACGCGTAAAGCATTTCCCAGCGAAAACAAATATTGTCTAATAAGTATTGGTGTATATGAGTGAGGTACCGAGGGTGCGCCTGGCCAGCTCCCGCGCGAACAGCACATTGGCGAGCTTGCTCTGCGCGTAGGCGGCGCGCGCGTCGGGCCGCGCCGACAGGTTCAGGTCCTCCTTGTGGATGCGGCCCTTGCGGTGCGCGCTGGACGAGACCACGACCACGCGGCTCGGCGCCGACTCCTGCGCAGCGGACAACGCAACTTTATAATGGTTCGAGTGTGACCGACCTAGTGTGAATTGCACTAAGTCTGCATTAGTAGGATGAGTAAGTAGGTATTGAATGAGTTCAAATATGTATTACCTCTAACTAACTAACTAACTAAACTTCACGCCACTTCCCTAGCGGGGTAGACAGAGAGAACCGAACGCCATATGGCACGATCCTTACACACCTCACTCGCCTCTTCAACATTCATAATCCTTTTCATACAAGCTTTACGATTTTTATGATTCCTAACATCACCTTCTTTTAATTATTACCTCTATTTCATATTAAATCTAAAATATTAAAGTTAAAAGTTAGGAATTTCATTGATAAAGCCTTATTGATGATATACTTATTAGTACAAGAAATATTTGGTTCAAAGACGTTCATTAGGAAGAAGCCTACATCTGACAGTGGAAGAATATATATATATATACGATGATGATGGCAAGACCCCCTCTCCCGTCAAGTAGGATTTTGCTGGACCCTACTCTAAATCTTATCGCCTCACGTGATCTAGAGACACCCGCATGGGCATACGCAGCTTTTGGTACGGAGGGGATACGATATTATTGAAATTCTTATAGTAAATAGACCTTGGCAGAAGAGTTCCAGAGGGGGGCAACCGTCCCCCCTGTCCCTTCCTTGCGTACACCTATGGACACCCGCGTAATCACAAGCCACATATCTGACCTCTAAGGTGTCCAAGAGCAAGTTGGTGAGCAGGAAGTGTCCCAGATGGTTGACGCCGAGTTGCGTCTCGAAACCGTCACGCGTGATGCCCGTCGGCGGCTCCATCACGCCCGCGTTGTTCACCAGGATGTGAAGGTGAGGCTCCTCGGATTTGAACCTGGAGGTTCAGGGTAAAGAGTTAGATAGACATAAGTATGACGAGAGGGCGCTGATGAAGGTGTTCGAAAATTCAGAAAAAAATCTGTCCTTTTAATATCAAGGTTTTATGGTGTTTCAATCAATTCTGTTCGATTATGGTTGCGGAGGCCGCTTCCAATAAGGTTCAAGCGTCTACAAAGGAGATAGTATAGTACCTACACAATGTTGCGCGCAAACACAAGTGCATTCTCTGCCCTTCACTCTCATAGGCTGGGACGGCAATCGGACAAGGCCGGCGAAAGGCCAAGCGCAGGAACTACGGCTTAACGTGCTTTCCAATAGCTTAAAAGACTTCAAAATGTGCACCTTGGCATCAGGACAACAGGGGCGCCAAATTACATACCAGCATCCTTAAGTATATTATTGTTTAACTTCATAATGAAGTGTTCACCTGCAGTGTTGTTACCTAATAAGTACCTATAGAATATTAAGCACGAAATTGTAAATCTTTGCATTTAAAAGAGTAACTATCGAGTTTCTTGCCGGTTTCTTCTCGATAGATTCTACCTTCCGAACCGGTGGTAATCCTTTTTTCTGTTTAAATTGACAATTTATAAGTGCTTTTTTGAAGCCTATATAAATAAAGAGATTTTGAATTTTTTTGAATTTTGAAGCATTTTGGTTAGCGTTTCATAGCATCCTACCGAAAGTCCCACGGCTCTACTACCTGGTTACACTTTCATACTGTAATGTTGAGTGGTCCGTACCTCTCGACGAAGGCGCGGACGGAGGCGGTGCTGGCCAGGTCGCAGGGGCGGCAGTACACGTACTTGTTGTGCGTCTCCGTCACGATCTCGCGCCGCGCCGCCTCACACTTCTCCATGTCGCGGCATGCCATGAACACCTGGAATACCATCACACCTGCATTGCTTCCACTTTGCTCATAACCTAATTGGTATTGACTAACTTAAATACATACCTACCTAATAAATATTAGACTACATCACACATTGATCTGACTCCGAGGTAAGTAGCTTATACTCTTGTGTTAAGGATATCAGAATCAACAGTTACAAATATATACTTAAATAAAAATATTAGATAGAACATAATCACTTTCTTAGAGTTATATCTCGTTCTTCGTCGGGGTCCGCTGACACTATGCTTCAAGATTGAGTAAGTCTGGTTATCAGATTTACGGCAAAATGCGTATCTACAACTGAGGATTGTAAACCTCAAATCCAGAATATATCAATAAGATTTTTTACTTATACCATCATGACCCAAGACTGGAATTTATTTACTTGGACTGCAAATACAACCCCGCCCGGACAAACTAGTAAAAATCGTGTGAAACCCGAACGGTTGTCAAGTGTACCTTAGCGCCCCTGTTGGCGAGCCCCCAGGCGACCTCCTTGCCGATGCCGCAGTTGGCGCCCGTCACCACAGCCGTCTGGCCGTCAGCGCGCACCTCGCGGTCATACAGCGGCCCGCCATACATGTCCCTGCGAACATTCGCATTGGTTTAGGCTATACTATCTTATAGTTTGATAACGGCGTTTAGTCCCTGTATTTCCACTTTATGACAGTTCCCTGGTGGGTATGTAGAGAACTGAGGGGATGTGACCCCAAGTAACACACAAGCATGATAACAGTACTAATGCGACTCATAACACAGTTAATAGTTACGTAACATTTGTGTTACAGTTAAAGAAATAGCTAAATTCTGACTAACGTTGTATTACGGCTATTATAATTTTTTAAGCTTAGTAAAATTTGTATAATTTCGGCTTCTTTCTTAAGGCTTAGTAATAACTTTTATTCTCAATATTACACAAACGTTTCTAAGCTTACAGAGTTTCACATAGCTTTAATTTGCATAACAGTAAGCTAAAAGATAACAAGCTGAATAAACGTAATGTACAATACTATTATACAAACATTATTAAGCTTATTGCTGTTAAAAATGCTATATTCTGTATAAAGTACCCTCAGCAACTAGATGCTGAATAATAGTGTTAAAATTCGGTTTTAAAATGCTTGTATCTGAATAACAGCTTTAATATTATTTTGAAATCTTATAAGGTTCTTTATTTTGCGAATTATTCAGCTGCTGATAAAAAGTATTTTCTGGGTTCTAATTAAGCTTATATTGGTATAAAAGAAATGTAGACAAAGTTTATAACTCTCTTACACATACTTCTATTCTTATACCGAAACTAGCAGTTTTAAAGTTAGTTAAACAGTATTTACACAGAAGAATGCTGAATATTGCTTTATTTGTAGATATTTATTAAACGTTAGTTGTTGTAAGTTGGGCGTAGGCAGCATAGTGTTTAGTAAACTAGCTGTGGAAGAAAGCGGTCAAGCTAACCTTAACAGTCAAGTGCGATCGTACGTAGAAGAGTGTTCCGTACCCGCAATTTCATATACAGACTGTGTGGGTGACGATGATTACACATCTAGTGGAGATGAATCAGATGAGAATATTAACGAATTCAAAAATACGCGCGGTCCGAATCATTTTATTCTAGCGTTTTGTATTTGTAGTACCTACATTCAATGCGGTAGTATAAATCTACCTTTTGTTGTGTCCGAGGTTTTGAATTTGTATAGTATACTCAAATTATGTGTCATTATGATATTATTAATACGTATCTTTAAATAAAAAAAACTATTGTATACCTATCTATATTGTAATCTGAATGTCGAAAACGGCTCCAAGAATTTTCATAAAATTTAGTATGTAGGGGGTTTCGGGGGCAATTAATCTATCTAGCTAGGTTTAATTTTGTTTTAGGTTTCCGTTTATCTATACTTATAATAAATCTGTAGAGAGGTCAATTCTGTACATGAAATATATTTTCAAAATAACTATCAGGGGGTGATTAGTGATCGATACTGATGTAAAAAATGCAATCAGTAAAATTTTTGTCTGTCTGTCTGTCTGTCTGTCTGTCTGTCTGTCTGTCTGTCTGTCTGTATGTCTGTATGTTCCTTTTAGAAACAAAGACTACTCGACGAATTTTAACGAAACTTGGTACAATTATTCTTCATACTCCTGGGCAGATAGTATACTTTTCATCACGCTACAATCAATAGGAGCAAAGTAGTGACGGGAAATGTTGGGAAAACGGGAGAAGTTACTCCATTTTTAAGCTTCCGTCGCGTGTGCAGCCTTAATGATTAAAGTTACATAGAAATCATGTATGACGGAAATAGTCTATATACCTAATATTAACCATAAACGCGGGTGACACCGCTGGCACAGCTAGTGTAGGTATAATATCCGTTTGTTTTCAGACAATGAAAAATTGCTACATTATCATTAGAATATATGGGGAACCAAAAGAGACCTCGTTTCTTTTCCCTTTTTAGCATTTTAATAAGGTATGCAGTACATACGAGTAGTTAACTCAAACTAGACATAGGTCCGTAAGTTGAAAAAAAAAAAAACATGATTACCACAGCTTTTTTTCTAAATAAAACAAAATAAAAAAAATATTTTACATCCTTTTTACGTTAGATTGGTATACCTAAATAGCTTTAATTCATTTGCTTAATTTTTTTTTTTTTATTTAAGTGAAATGATTGCATTATATAATATTTAAATAATAAAGTTCGATCGATCACCTAATCATTTTTCCACGAAATTCTAGTTTTTGATTGTTCTGTTTTGAACCCTAATAAGCTGTTTAATAAAACATGTGAACAAATACTCAACTGTTATTCAGAAATTATTCCGCCATACCGCGCTTTGCCAAATAAAGGCTTAATATGTGACGAGTCAAAACTATTATTCAGCAGCAGCTCGGTAAAACAGCTCCGTGAGCAGCTAATAATCAGATTTATAGGAATCGCCATTATAACCTCAAAAAAAAATGTTTTTGGAATTGTTTTTGCTATCAAATGCTGTGTTTTATTAATTCAGATACAAATTCGAGTATTATACATAAACTAATTATTACTTTTAAAACACTAAAATAAGGAATTACGCTAAAAGTTTTTTTTTGCCTTATTTCTGTCTTGTACATTAACTTATTTCTATCATTAAACTTCGATATTGAAGCGGCGCGTAAAACCAATAGTTACAGGACATACGTTATTGACGACAAAATTACTTGCGCAATATTATTTCACTTGTACAATAGCTAAAACTCGTATTTTTAAAAATTACTTAACAATTCCAAGTATTCATTCCGTCCACATTAATATCTTAATAAATATTAATGATGTCAACAATTTCTTGAAGGAAACACACATTCTGTTTGAAATAGTGTGGTACAAATGTGCTTATAGCTGAGTAGTTTTTGAATATCACAGCCACAAATATTTATCTGAATAAACATGATAAAACATCTGTGTATAAGTAACGACTGCCGTTTTTCAGACGTTATTAAGCTATGTGGACAATTAGATTGCTACTACTCAGATTTTATATTGCTATTATTCAAATTAAAGCATTTAAAAGTGTGCCCAATTTGCTTGAATAAGAGCTGAGTACACGTTTACTCAGACATTAATCAACAGCTTTTTAAGCTTATCGCTCCCGGGTTTGCTGTTACTAAGACCTTATACTGCTATCTGTGTTACTTGGGACACGGTCGTGTCATATGCCCACACACCTCACTCGCTCTATGGACATTCATAATTATTTGCAAACTATCTACGGTTATTATGGCTCATAACATCTTTGAGTTAACAGTCGACCAATTTGGTCGGTTGTAAAGTCAAAGTCGTAGGTGAGTCTGAGCCTGTCACTATACCTGCATTCTTCCATTTTCGCATTGTATGTATATCTGCTTAGTCGATCATTTATCTTCCATCACCCATACAATTTATTTGGATTTATCTACATTAAAAGTATAATATAATATGGTGGAGTCTGGTTGCCCGAGCTAGACGCCCGCGCCATGGCATCCGCAGAATACCAGTGGTCGTGACGCGCACCCTGCTCATGGCTCGATACTGAGCGGAGACCATTTTGTTACCTACTCTTCTTGTGTTTGTAAAATTTTTTGTAAATTGTATTTTTACTTCACTTATTTCGTTTTCACATGTATTTTTGGTACCAAATAATCATTTTTTCTTTCTTACTTTCTTTCAAAAGATCCAGGTTCAATTATGTAAACGACGAACGAAATATTCGTCTAAGCAAGTATTTATTTGCAAAATGCATCAGCCATCATCGCCCTAGTGTTCTGTCTCGTCGCTAGACGGAGTATAGAGTATTTGTATCAATGCTTAGATAAAAAAAAAACAAATATCTGCACAAGTTTCCACTTACACTTCTGTCATTTAAAAATAGATAAAGTTAAACCAACCTGGGTTAAACCAATACATGAAAGGCAAATGTAGAATGAAGGAAATGAGGATTCTACGCCCTTCGTAGTACCTAAACTTACTTGAACAGACAGGCGAAGCCGGCGCCTGCGCACGTCGCGCTCAGCAGCGTCACCGGTAGGTTAGGCACCCACATACCTGATAACACATACTAGTGCGTTGAGCAACACAAGTTCAGCTAAGTAGGTAAATAGGTATACATAATATGCTAGAGTAGACTCAAATAATTAAATATGTCCGCAAGTTATATTATCAAAACTATTGAAATATTATACTCGAATAATGACAAATATACAGCGCTTTGAACATCTGATACGGGGCGCTCTTACGTCACTTGTTTCTTAAATTCTACAAAACAAGTGACGTCACGTAAAATTTTAAGGTGCTGTACTTATATTCGTCATTTTGGTTTGCTGAACAAAGATAAAATACATAAGCAATTTTTTAAATCTCACTAACACCACTAACGGACTATAATTTTTTGAGTCAACTAGCCTATTCCTGGATCGTTGGTGCACGCAGTGGTCCCAGGCCCCTCTCCAAGAAATTCGGTGGAACACTCCAAAGTTTTAGTGTGTAGGTCCCCTCTATCATGGGAGTAGAGACCCATATAACCCCCCACCGGGTAGAGTGGTATGGGTAAAACATTTTTCGGATAAAAATAGGTAAGTATACACAATAATACATGTATAACATTGCGTTGCATCTCGTTAGACGCTTTTTGTGGCACGGTGGAGCAATTGGAGATGACGCAGTAAGCTGTTTCAGTAATTCTATTAATTGGCACAAAGGTATTATCAAGAGCTAGTTCTATACATTTTCAGATACCTACATGACTAAATAAATATTAGCAGTAGGTGTTTGGGGCAAAGTAAAAGGTGATGAATAAATGTCAACAAACATCACACAATGTCATTGATCCAAATCTGAAATATATTCATTAATCGGTACATATAGAAAACTGAATCGTGCCAGTCCACAACACATCAAAACGGGGCAAATACTTATTTCAATCCCAATCCTTATTATTAATTGTCTCAGTGAGGGAATCGAATCCGCGCCACAGACTTCAGAAAACAATTTGAAGAGGGTTTTATATTTTTATCGACTTTGATCTCTATCTTTAGAGTAAGTAAGTAGCTTACTTTAAATTTTAAAAACATGAAAATGGCATCGGGGAATAATGCAAGAATGAAATAAAAATCACAGAATATTTTCCTTATTTTTATATTATCTTTGTTTATAACTTACATTCAAGTGTAAGGCTAAGTCGTGGTGTCGTCATTACGTATCATACAGTGCTGCAACTAAACATTACGTTACTTCGTACCGAGCGGATATGTGACGGGCGCGGCCGGGCCACTGCACGGGACGAGCCTCCAATGAGGCTAGGAGGGAGTGCACGTCTTGTAAGCAGGGTGATTGAGAATGCCGTATATTTATCTTGCAGGGAGTTAAGCTAAGCTTATTAGCTAGGCAGCTAGTGTTTATTCAGGGTATCCCGCGGCGTCTCGTAAGGCGTGAAGGATGCATACTAAAGTTTTAGCAGGTACATATACCCCGGCTATTACTATCCTGGCTTGACAGGATCTCCCTTTTAATTGGCTTAAAAGAATTCTAACGTGCTTCGTTACTTGATAGCCAATGTGCCCCCGTAGCCGGTTGGACTGTTAAGTAATTTTCCCAAAACTCATGTTCTAATAAATCAAACATGACCCAGTTGCTGACAAAGTAATTTAAGTAGTACAGCATAATTCAGCTGCAAATAAGTATCTACTTTAACCTCCTGCCTAATACTACCTAAATAATATATAGCATTTCCAGTCACCCTGTATAGACCCTAAAAAACATAATAACTAATCCAGCACATGGAATCAACTATACAAATCTGGTATTAGACATCCTTTGTTTATCAATAAAAACCTTGAGTATATTATATGATATGAATATTATCTCGTGCAATAGACCCAGCTGACGCGTAGGTACAATGTTTACACTAATATAATAGGAACATGAAGCATAACGCACTCCGGCAAAATATAAAACTGGGTACGCACCATCACATATATAACAACTAACAAAACATTTATTATGAACTATTTCAGTCTGCCTGAACGGAAGATTCATAGTAACATACGGTTTCTAGTTTGAACATGTCTGGCTAACTCCGGCAATCATGCAATAGGGCTAGTAATTACAAAAATATAAAACTTTGTTTATACACAATATGTCGCTATCTGGTACGGGATTTTTTTTTTTAATTATTGCTGGGCTAAGGTCTTCCTCATTTTTTCCATTCCACTTATGTCTGTCCTTTTTTTTTCACCCGGAGAAATGCTTTACGCATACCACCTCGACTCGTGGTTGTTATGGTTATGTGGGACTCCCAGGCACCTCTGCATCAGGAGACCTCTCCGGCCAAGACGGTAACAGTCGAGGTATACCTTATGTCTCGTCCTGAGCCAGCTCTTTCTAGATGGTGTGGAATTCAGCCAACTCAGAAACATGTTAAACAATAATGTATGCAGATGTTTATGAATTGTTAAATGCGTGGATGGTCGAGTACATTTGTTCATTCTTCGTACCAGACAGTAACGAATAATAGTTAGAAGCACTTTACTATTATATCATGAATAATGTCACAGGTGATCTACAATTGAGAAAAAAATAAAAATTAAGAATACTGAGGTATTTATAAATATTGTTCTAAATGTAAAACTGTATTAGGTACATATAAACAAACATAATATAATAATTCGGTTTTCGTTTAGTTTATTCAAATAGAACAAATATTAATAAAATATACCCTAATCACAAATATAATATTTATGAAATATTTGTTACAACGATTTCAATAAAAATGAGATAAATTCAACTTCAATACGTTTAATACATATCTAACTTTCTTAATATTTTAAGAATTAACAATTTCGACTGTCATTTATACAAAAGGAGAGAAAAACAATATAAAATAATACCTAAGTAAATTTTTCACAATCACGAATTAAAATAAGATTTAAAAATCGCTATTGTAAGGGTATTTTCATTTACATTTATTCGAGAATGAACGATTACAACTACGTATGTATATTTTTACATCAAGGTTGTGCCGAGGTGCTGTAGTGAGGGGGGGGGGGGGGGGGGAGATATCTTATTGCTGACTAACACTCCAAGAGCTTTCCACACATAATACAACCACTTCAAATTAAACAGACCAATCACGGACTAGTAAAAAAAGAAGGACTTGACGCGTGAGTTTCATACAAAAATTATTAGAAAATTAAAACGTCAAATTGTGTTGTTAGCACTAAATAGCATTGTATCAAGTTGTTGCATTTCGTAATTGTTATAAGTTAGACTATTATGTTAATAAGGCTTCTTACGTGTTTATCTTCGTAAAGAGTATTACTGGAACTCTATATTTACATAAATTGGTCTTTAATAAAAACTCTTATGTAATCAAATCAAATTTTAAATGAGAAATAGAAAAATAAATAAATAGATGACGTGAATATCAACATAATTTAATGAAATTTCCAAGAGAACTTTTGTTTATTTTCACATATTTACCTACTTACTTATTTTTTCGATTCATATTTTTTGCGTTGCAATGAGCTAAGCTAACCAATTGGCAAAAAGTAAATCTGTAGAGATCGGCGCATTCGATAGCAAGATAAACAAAAGAGAATGTTGTTCAGTATTTATGATTGAAGTCTCTGTAATGATTTTCCGTTGTAAGAGCTTCTCGGAGTCTCGCGCCGAGCGGGGCCCGCGGGACCGCGCTGTCCGGACACAACTCGCATATTGAATTAAATATTTGTATCGACTTGCTCCTCACCTCTTGCGGGGAACTGTATTTCCTTAACGGTGGTATAAGCTAGTTTACATTTTTTTTTTTAGTCCGTAAGTTATATTATCAACACATATTGAATACGTATTTTTTGCTTTATCTAATACTCGACAAATGGCAAAGATACAGCGCTTCAAAGATCTGAAATGGGGCACTTTACGTCACTTGGACGGTCCAATTTTACACATCTTGTGACGTCACGCGGTGCTATAACGCGCTGTATCTTCATCATTTTTTGTTAGCTGAAAGAAAAAATACATAAGCAATATTTTTTTGTAACCTCATTAATAAACTTTAAAGATTTTTTGAAACAAATAGCCCATTTGTAAATAGAACATTTAAAATTTGTATGGAATATGCATGTTTAATTATGTAGTCCTATGGCACGGTGTACGGATATGATTGATTTTTCCGTCTTCATTATTAGCAAGAGTAGAAAACCTTCGAAATAAAAACTATTACTTCAATAGAGAATTCTCTGAAGAGCCCCGTTCGATCTACAATAAAAGCTTCCATCGCGATACGGGCGGATAAATTTGTTTACGTAGTTCGTATTCCGATCTCTTTCATTGTTGGAATTCTATTTTCGTATATTTCCTGTGTACGCTTACTGCTAAAATATATTTCATGCATACCTTCTTTTGTTTGTATAAATATTGGAAAATTAAGTACAAAAAGCCGATTCGTATGTATTAGTAAAACAAGGCCCCGTTTTTATTGCGTTGAGGCAATATAAAATGTATATGTAGTTATACCTAAAGTATATAAGAGATCAGTTAGTGTTTAAGCCAAATTAAATGCTTCGTTATCACTGAAAATGGGATGAATAAATTACCCTTTTTAAAAATTCACGTGGTCGATCGTAAAAAGAATTTGAATAAAGCAAAATAAATACTACAAGGGAATACAACTTGACATTAACAAGTTAGTCGTAAGTATAACAGTCATATCACATGTGCTCCCTAAATAGTGCAAGCTTACACGCTTATAGACTGGGCGCCCGCCGACGACAAAACACTTCATTTTTAAAAAGATTAATCAATAGACACAATGCTAGCTAGAAGCTAAAGTTAAGAACGCTAGCGTTCTGCGTTCTGTTTGAATAGTATTTATAGTATCTATATACTCTTATATAATATTTATAGTATTTTGAAAAAACAGGTAATTAACTGATGACAACTTTAGACTTAACTCTAGTTTGTATATTTAAAGCATCGTGGTAGGCATTCAAATGCAAAATTTATTTGTTCTAGTTCATTATATGCCATTATTTAGAAAATATAATAATCTGCTAAATTGACTATTTTTCAACTCTTAAATACATGTTAAAATCTCTTTCCAGATGAAGCCGATATCGTGCGGCGGTCGCCCGGTTATTAATCTACATTAAAATAGCCCACCCAAAGGGCAAGGTTCCGGCTGGTTTTGTGTAAGACGCCCGTTGTGGCGCGCCTACTGTGCGCTATCGCTTCCCCCCCGCTAATATGGGGGAGGTGAGGCGATTTACGAAAAGCAAAATATATCCTTTGATATTAGTAATGTCTTACGAACTAGCGTTACTTAAAGGCTGATCGTTTCATACAATTAAATAAATATATCATTATTTCATTTGATTAAATCGCAAAAGCAAAGGTATCTAAGATATCTTTAGCAAATGAGAATAAATATTTTACATGAAATTAAAACGTGGACAAGCTACGGACTCAATTCATAGTCAAATCCAAATGATTCACAGCATCTCCAATATGTGAGATTCAAAACACTCCTCCATTATTATTTACATAAAGTTACATTCACAATTGTTCCCTTAGGTTAGTATCTACACGTCGAGTGATATTACGAGCTAGGTTCGCTAAAGGTCTAAATGTTTCAATAGGGTTGATGCACAAGGTTTGGATTACGTACTTAATTATATACAATGTCTTGAATTGTGGATTTTATAAAATTGTGAATTTATTTTATAAAAATCTACATAATCATAACAATTCTAATTCAACTATTAGTATATAAGATAAGTAAATTATTGGTAAGAGTTAAAGTTAAAATAATTCAAGACATTGCAACATTTAGTATAATTGCATTAAAATTGTGTGCAGTATAAAAGAGCATGACAATGTGTCTTATCAAAAGTACCGTATCTACCTAGTAAAGCGTAAGGTATTATTGTATCTAGACTTGAGCTTCGTCTCGGAGCAACAAGGTTGTGGTTTATTCTTGTCAACAAACATATTCTTTAAAAAAACTCTTTGTTGGTTTTTTAAACCATTAAGTAATTTTCATAATAAGGACCTTGACCCACATGAACAAATAAAACTTTTTAGTGTTCAAATAATGCAACCCCACATCAAATTTAGGATAAATACAATGATAAATGAGGATGTACAATATAGAAGAGAACTAATAAAACTTGAATGTTGGTTGATGGCATTATAGCAATAAAAAGTACTGTGGTTCTGTCATTTTAAGGAACTCCAGTTAGTTAAATAATTAGGTTTAATTGCATTCCCTGAGGTGGGTCAAGATTCATTTAATTAAAATGAGTAAAAAAGTATTCAAGCAAATAATAATGTGATAACTAAAATTATGTTAGTTTAAGTATAAAAATATTATCATATTAAACAATATCTATTAGTAATATTTCTTTGTTTGCATCAGTAAAAGTAAAAACGAGAGGCAAATTTGATCACTATAGGAGTTTACTCCCTAAATAATGAAAATAATTTAAAATGTACAATATAGCATCACGGACTAGTAAAAAAGGAAGGACTCCGCGCCTCTAACTAGACGTAGAAGCTTCTCAGGTGCTCCAACTTGATAGCAACTTTCGTCACACATTGACATAATATGCGCTCCAAATGACAGACATCTGATATCTGGTATCCATAAGTATCTCACTCACACATGCATAAATGTGGCTTCACGCTGTAGTATGACAGCGTGGAGTCCTCCTTTTTTTACTAGTCTGTGTATAGCATTAACATAATTTCATTTACTCTTATTGACTCATGTCAAAATTGGACTGTCGGCCTGTGGACAGAAAGTCTCATTCTTGTCCGTGGCACTCACCATAGTGGCCGATATTGACTAGTGTACAGGACTCGCGGACGTCCCACGGCGCCCCCAAAGTATACATATAGTGGTATTTATAGCAAACTCTAGATTGCCTAAACAGGTGCTGCCTTAGTGAGTAACTTACTTTACAGTCCACGCATTTCAGGCCTTTCAAAAGTAGCTTGTTACCTTTATGTAATACTTTGGCGGGAGCATGACCTGGGTAAGGGTGCTAAGTCGCCGCGTCTTAACGCCGATGTCAAAATATACACACAGGAAAACAATATTGTGATAAAACAGCTTTAATCAAAATAACAACTACCCTCACTTATAGATGCATTTTCTATAGTTGTACTTGCAATCAGGTGGTGTATTGGTAATGACATTAGGCAACAATAACAAACTGTTTCCTTTCCTGTATGTATACTTTGCTGATATGTACCACACCCTAAGCTCAATTAAGCGTAGTAAAGATATGACTTCAAACTTTGACTAGTATAGTTAATAATCACATGGAGTTAAGATTAACTCGGTTTGGTGTTCAGTGTCGTGGTGCTCTTGGACTTGGCGTCGTGCGGCGGCAGCGGGCGCGCGATCCCCACGCGCACCACGCCCCGCGCCGCGCCCTTCAGCGCCTGCACAGCCTGGTCCAAGGTTGCATTCTTAATACTAACTCCGTTCACAGACATCACGCGGTCCCCGGGCGATATTTCACCCTTCTTCTCAGCTACTCCACCAGGCACAAGGCTTCTTACTACAATCACTGTGCCATTGGGATCTATGGGGTCTTGGTAATCAAGTATGGAGAATCCAAGCCCTTGGTCTGCCTTAACAAGCTCGACAATGTCTTCTTTACTTTGCCACATGGCTAATCCAGACACACACTCAAGGGATCGAGACTTCCTAGAGTGACCAGAATGATTTGTCAATGTTGCAGTACTGGATGTATTAATTGACGTATCAGACTGTGCTTTTACTAAAGTGGTCAAGTTGTTGAGACTACCCGATATGATTTTCCTAGCTTCAAAGCCTTCTCTATCGGGTGCCAAATTGATGAGCGGCCGAGGGCCACTGTCAGTACTACTCCTCGCACACACTAATCGTACACGATTGGGGAGACGTTTCAATATATTTACAACTTCAGTATGTGTCAGACCATGTAACCGGTACTCATTTGCTTCTAGTAACTCATCACCAGCCAATAATGTACCTTGCTGACCAACTGGTCCTTCTGGGAGGACAGACCTAATATAATGGTGAGGCCTTACCTCCTGTCCACCCTCAACATCTACTGTTCCTTCGAGACTAATTCCGAGACCTTCAAGCTTCCGCACTTCTGCAACAATAATCTCTTTCCCGTGATCTACTTCAGTTTCCCATTTCTTCTTTATCTCATCACCACTGACTGCTAATATCTCATCAAGTCTTCTGTCTAATTCTTCCTGAGAAGGCTCATTGGGTTCAATATCACCCACCTCCAAGACCCCAGAGTCTATAGTTGTGTTAGATTCTGGTTCAGGTTCAATTTCTGTGATGCTGTTGTCAGCTTGAGAAGGCAC